>CAKNWW010346446.1:435-13303 GCA_932074435.1 Andricus kollari
GAAATAAAACAGATATTTGTAAAATTAATATCTGACTTTAATTCTTACTACAAGTAATACCGCAGAGTACCGGAAGCAATTTCCTGACTGCAGTAAGTCTACCTTGTCCCGTGAGATATTATAATCAATTAATTATTTCTTGCAAATATTTTCAATCTTCATAATATAAAGGTTTATAATATAATGATATGTATATTATCATTGACGAGTTGTGCTCTCTAGGGAAGGAACACTTGATTCAGCTTCAAACAACTTTGCTTGCCTAACTATGAGTGCTACAACTACGTTAAAAAGACGCTTCTTCTCGCAATCAGTGAGGGAACCGATGGTTTCGGAATGGTCTAAAAGAAGCTGAAAAATTAGGGTCTAAGATTCATTTAGTCTAAACTGCCTCAATTGTTATGAGCATAATTTTTTTTCACTCAAAGTAGACTTAAAGAATCCTACGTTTGAATTTGAAACAAAATACCTCATATTTTTCTGGATTACAAGAATTTGAACTCAAAACATTTATCAACTAAATTAGACATTTTTAAAGTAAAATAAATTCTGTTTGGAAGGACGAAAAAAATTACAGGATTTTAAATTGGTGGGTATTTAAAATTGAAGAATTTAAATTTAAACATTTTCATAGCTGAGCAATTTTTTATAAAAATTCCCAACCTTTACTAAATTCGTGTACCTAATCATTTCACATTAAATTAGCTTCCTATTTACTTTAATTTTAAATAAAAACACCCAAAACTTAGTAAAGTCAAATAAGTAATATTGTAAGAACCTTAAAGTCTGTTCCTTCCTTTTTTAAATTATACTAGTCATTACCATCAGTCTTTTTTTTAGTAAAATATTGTAGTTACAGTAAGGTGAAAACGGCAAAAATATTAATGGTATCGTTTAATACAAGTTTCTATCAAATTAAACTTGAAATATCAACATTTTTTTGTGAATCCTTAAATTATTATTAATTGATATGTGATCGCCAATGTAGGTGTTGAATTTTGCTTTCAGTTTAACAATTAACCACAAAGAAGCCAGTGTATATAAGTAATGAAAAAATGTGGCTATTTGTATCGATTTTTCGGTACAAACATACCCTTTTTCAGGTTCTGCTATTCTTACCGATGAAATTTGGCTATTTTTACCGAAATTGCGGTCTACGTGGCCACGGCCTATAAAGAATGATTTTGCAGCATGAAATGCTTAAAATTTTTCAATTTTCAACATTTAAATTTTAAATTATTTTGCTTAAAGTTAGTTTATCTTAAACGCGAACAATTACAAATTTCACAAGTCAAATCGCCTCCATTTTTATCGTCAAAAAATTTGCAATCTTTTCATCTTGAATGTTTTGTAACTTAACAGCTTAACATTATTGGGTGGTATAATTCTTGCGATTATATAAACATATTGTCAGATCTTTAAGATGTTCAATTCATATATCGTAAATATGGTTCCTTTCGTAATAAAAGATCATCGCCCTAGAGTTATACGACTACATGTCCAATTTTTGAAAATTTGGAACCGTTATTATTTTTAGGCTCAGTAAGTATTAAACCTTGTTTCTAAATAAATTTTTCCCTGAAATTTACTCACTAAGCTGCTGCAATAAATAATTAAAATAGTAACGTGATTTGAAAGTTAGAATTACTTTACGTTATTTCATTTTTTGCTTTGTTATAAGTGCAAAAATACCGACTTCGTATGGCAAATTTTATATGGGTAACTTAACTTTAACCAAATTGATAAAAAGTTTTTAAATATATTTAAACTTGAAAGTAACCATCAGAAGATTACTCGAAAGTCAATAATTTGGGAATAACTAATTTAATTCAAGGTATGCAACACAATAGAATAATGTCAACTATTATGATGTTGAAATTTTTCTTAAAATTTTCAGTTTAAATAGTTCAATTAAAAATAATTTGGGGACATAGCGTACTACAATTATGATAAAATGAATTTTCTGAGTCTCATATATTACGCTATGTCCAAAACCAACTTTCCACATAAGCCAACAAAAAATTACACTAATATTAAAATTCGTGTTAATGTGTTCTTGATCACGCATTATATTTTATTGATAAACTTATTTTGACATTTAACGACATTTTAATGGAGTATAATATGGTTAAACTTTGAACCTTATTTTCTCAGTTTGACGGTTATGGGACACAGCGTAGTATAAACTTTAGACCGGCGATATATTAAAGTTCTTGTGTCTCGAAATTATGCGATGGCTACGTAAGTATTAAATATTCAATTAATAACTTCAATAATCAATTTTATTTATTTATTTGAAAATAATAACGTTTGACTTAGACCGGTTTGCTCTTTGTCTTTTTATGAAGTAATTGGATGCCCTTTTGTCGGATTTCTTAAGATTTAATATCAGGATGAGAGATTGAGAGTAAGAAACCTGTTAAATACTTAGTTCTACTGCTTTGATCAGTCTGATAGATAAAGATAATTAAATCTTTTGTGAGATTCTGTTCATATATACCTAATAATGTTCTTTATTCTTAAATCAATTTATAAAAACGCAATAAAGAATTTCAACTTATAAAATCAAACAAAATATTTTGTATAACAAGGTCAAATTTGCTTGCATAATTATCTGCAGGAAAATATATAACACTAAAGAAGAAATCGTATGGAGTTTTTAAGTTTCTTTCAACAGTCCCTAAAGATTTTTTTTTAAATACTTCACTATACTCCTCTTTATGAGAATAATCGAGAAAATAGTAATGATCTTCAAACTATTTTCAACGTTCATTTAAATGTAAATTTCATATGCAAGCACTACATTTTCTATAAATCTAACAACTTGAACCACAAATTGAAATAGTTGCATATATATTTCCTTATCTAATTGAAGTGAAATTCAGGCAGGAATGAGAGCTAATTACTATTCATAGGAAGTTTCTCTCATGAATGTTATTAATTATTTTCCCTGCATCATATTAGTATTTCTCCTGGGTATTCTGGAAAACAAATTAAAATTAAAAAAATAAAACACGGAGGAAATGAAAAGGAGGAAAGAAGTGTGATGAGTTTTAATATACGTTCCTAGTTTAATAATAGGAGATCATTAATTCTGAAAGCGGATTAGGAATCTCGTAATGAAAACCGGCAAAAAGAGAGACAAGATGATCTTATTTTTTCCACTCCTTTCAATAACTGACTTGCTCCCTTCGATCTGGTTTTATACTGAAAATAATTTCGATAAATATATAGAAGACTGGTAAATAGGGCATATTAAATGCAAAACGATTCTTCAATATCCTAGTTTGAATTTCGTATTCCGTTTGACATAAAATATATTTCACGAGAGAATAGCTTGGAAAGATTGCACTCATTTTGATGAGGAAAAAAAGATAAAAAAAGTGGAATGAACAATAGGAGCGCATAATTGCAATGAACCTCGTGTATTCAGTTACTGGATATTCGCGTACATGCCTATTTTTAGAAATATGTACACAGCAGAGCATTTGTGTGGTGGGACGGTGCGAAGCATTAATTAAACTGGAGAGTAAAATAATATGCTCCTGATCCTGGGCCATTTATCTTACCCTTGTGCCGCAGCCGGTAGTACCACCTAGATACATCAGGCATAGTTGCTTGGGGAGATAACCAGCTCCGGATTAAGCAATTAAGGGTCACTACAATCGATCATACCGTTAGATGCTTGCCCTAGTTTATGGCAATATTAGGCTGAAAGAAAGTTAAAAAGTTAAATACTTCTATTTTATACTTAATTATAAATAATAATAATCTAAGATTCATTCCATCCACATTGAAGCTGCTATATTTACGCTCGCTTTTCGGGTGTTTTTGTCTCGCGACTTTTTCTATCATGTCTATGTGACAATTTATTAGTAAATATACGTCAGTTTGGCATCTTTAAAAATTGCCGTCGACATGAAGTTGTTCCCCTTAATATTCCCGTTATTAATTTTGGGCATTAGATCAAAGTAAAGCAATTTTTAAAATCATGACGCACAATTTAAAAATTATGAAAGGTCTCGTCGTACCGATAATCGGGATCAGTAATTAGGTATTTGTCATAGGCTCGGCTAGCTGTACCGAATTTTCGGGAGGATTAGTCTATCGCCTTTTCCAACTCCCTTAATTTTTCAAGACGACTAGACACAGCCTAAAAATTATTAATTTTTAACAAATTAGTTTTGAGATTTTAATTTGATTATGCTTTATGCTACATAGTAATTATGATACTTCTTATTCGTATTTATCATCTTGAAAATTTCTTATATTGAAATTTATAATTATAGTTTGGAATGCACAATTGTAAAACAATTTAATTTTTAAGGCTTTAAAAATAAAGGTTTTTTGCTTCAAAATCAATCAGGTTAACAAATTATTTTATTATTTAATAATGAAAATAAGCATTTATTAGGTTTTGAGTGGATGCTGTCTTTTTTAGCGATTTATACCATTTTTAATATTAATTTAAAAAATGTTATTTTCACTACAGTTACAATGACGTTCTTTATGCTCTTTCTTTTGAACATAAACATTATCAATGACCTGTAAAAATGTTTGATAACCGCGAAATGCCCACGAGTTTGTTTTTGTTTTTCTTCTTTGGAAGCCACCCTGTAATATTCTATATTTACTTTAGGGCTTTGACTGCAAATTTTCATATTAGATGGTCAATTTCAAATTTAATAATTTTAAATTGAAATATTCTAAATTATTTAGTTTCAATTATAAATGCAAAAAATTGTTTCGTTTAATTTTAAATCCTTCGATATCATAGAATATCAAATTGAAAGACTAGATAGATGCACAATTAACAGACTAAAGGATTGGTAACAAAAATTTTTTGAATTAAATACCTCCAAACTAAATTCAGTACAATGAAAAAGTGAGGAAATAATTGGTTAAATTCAAGCTTTAAAAACCAGAAGGTTTTAAAACTACGTGTTAAGAAGTAAATAATTTATTTTAAAATGTTCCAATTTTGATGAATAATCAAATAATGAATCATTCGAAATTGAAAAATATTTGATGCAAAGATTTTGAAAATGAAGCATGATTATGAATTAAGTTTTATAAATTGAACGATTTAACATCAAAAAGTTTAAAATTGTATCGTTTAAAACCAAAGTAGGCAAAAACATAATTATCTGAAATTGAAACCTCAGTAATTGAATAATTTCTTTAATTTTGAGTGGTTAAAATTTTAGAGTTCGGCATTTTTAAGTTGAACGATGAATTTTCAATGTTTCCCTTTTATAATTTTACTTTTTTAATTTGTAATGGTTTCCATTACAAATTGCTTCATTTTGAACTTTTGAAATAAATAATTTCATTTTTAATATTTATACTTGGAAAAATTTGTCTAATAATTTATAATGTTAAGTCATAATTTTTTTATATGATAACAATTACAAATTGGAGGATTTCAGAAGCTTTGGCTTTGAAACATTCATTTACAACATAATGTAAAATTTGAAACATTCAATTTAGTCTTTAATTTCAAATTGTCAAATTCTAATCTCCTTCGAATTCAAAACTATTTAAATATTAATGTTTTTAATTTTAAACGCTTTTAATTAGAAAGTATACATATTTAATTACCTTGATTTTTAGATGGTCCAGTTTCCAGATTATGATTAGAAACTTTTCAATTTCGAACATTTTGAATTATAAATTATACAATTTCAACTCTTTTCTAATGCAATTGTCCAATTTTCAAAATTTGTATTCTGAAATTTTTCAATCTTGAGAGCTTCTGATTTAAAATTTATCAATTTCAAAAACTTTAAAATTATTTAATTTTAACCTTTTTTAGTAAGGAATGATAGATGTACAATTTCTTTTCATTTAATTCGAAATATTGCCCTTTCTTCACAATTTTACCTAGTCTACAATTATTGTTTGATGTCGAATGTTTTCAATTCATCATCGTTCAATATTTTGCATTTGATTTCAAGCGCTTTATATTCGAAATTATTAACTATTGTATCAAAAATTTTAATAACTCTCAATATTGAAAAGTTTGTTTGATAATGGATTTTCAAATTGTTTATATTGTTAATGCAAGAAAATAAAAACCCAGGGATAGGAACGCGCGCCAATTACTGATAGTACTTTTATAAAGTGAATGTAAAAATAAACCATTTTTAATGTAAAGCCGCTAAAAGATCTAAAATCCTACGAATTTTAAAAGTTTCAAATAGAAAACGCTTTTATGTCTGAAGTGATCAGGATGTTTTGGAAAAAATATCGAAAAAGTGACCTTCCGAATTTGTGAGATTTCACCCTATAGTGGCTAATGTATGCTACAGTTATGTTATGTCATGTTATACTAATGCTTGTAAAATAATGTATTTAATTCAATAAATAGCTAAGACAGATAAATATACTTATATTCTTTATTCCTAAACGTTTTTTACCAGATTGAGCAATAACCATACAATTGCATAAATCCTACTTTTAGGTCAACTGTTTCCAAACATCTTTAAACTGGAACGCGAATCTTTAGAATATTTAAAACCTTCTAGACTTTGAGATCATACATTTAAATTTACTGTCACATACAGTTTAGAAAGTTTAATATACATTTTTAGAATTGCAAGTAAAATAATTTTTTAATGCTGGGCAACAAGTTGGTCAGGCGGGCTAAATCATTAATTGAGAAATCCATGCAGAGAAACTGTCGGGAGTTCGACTCCTCTCATCATCCATGGGATTCAACTACATTTTTTCATTTTAAATTTTAATCTTAAAAGATATTAGATATTTCAGTTTTTTTAGTTAATAGAAATTAATTTATAAACTTCTTTAATTGAAAAAATCTTTTTTTTTCAAAAAATATAAAAATAGCACACAAGTTTATAAAATACATCTTTCGATAAAATTCAAATGAAACTGCAGGTTCAAAACGGTCAGAGAAATTTACTGTAGAAGATATAAATTTATCCCTCATCTCCAATTTTTTATTCGCGTCAAATCGTCTAACTCTATCAAAATTTCGAATTTTTATATCTTTAATTTTACCTTTGCTTTTAGAGCGTAGTTTGCTTTCTAGAGAATATTGTTTATTTGTAGAAATATTACTTTCAACTTCATCTTCTGAATTGTTTGTAGTGGCCACTCCTAAAGTGCTTCGAATATTAAGTGCGTACAGGCTGTAATTCGATAATTGAATGTGTCGACGTGAACGTTCTGCGAATGTGTATATTGGACTCAGTCGCAAACAATCTATACACGAGCACTCGAGCATCCCAATGAATAATGCACTGCAATCAAATACATAAAGCCCCTTTGGCAATCTGGCCTGCGAGTCGAATAAATTCCACATAAATCGCGATCCTAGTTTCTCGTCTTTGAATATGTTTTCGAAATCCCAAGGAAAATTTACCTTTGTACTTCAACAAGAAATCTTTCGTAAACAGAAGTTAAACATAAAATAGAAGCTACATCTTCCAAATAATAAAAAACAAAGCTGAAAGAAATAAGAAAACGATGCATAAATTCCGCTATGCAATTTTTGTGAAGAACAATTTTTACAAGCTTAAAATCATATTTTTATCTTTGAAATATACTTCGCTAACCAATCATCTGTTTTGGTTGAAACTAGAAGGGGGCAGAGGGGGAAGCTAAATACGAGAGTTGGTGAGGCGGAGAAGTGATGTGATGCGCAGATGGAGAGATAAAAAACTAACATGGTTGAGGGGATGGTTAAATATGATGGCTGGAGAGGCGAAAAGGAAAAAAAGAAAAGGGAGAGGGGCGATAAGGGTGGTGGGTCAGTAAAATAGGATTGAAGGTAATGTAATAATGGAGAGGGGAGTAGGTGTAGGGTAGAGTAGCAGAGCGGTGAGGTGTAGATAATAAGGAAGAAGGAGATGGTGTCCACTGAGCATACACTGGGAAAATATGTTTAGGGTGATGGATTAAGTAGGTCAGATGGTTGGAGAGGGGGGACAGAGCGGTGAGATGCAGAAAATTAGGATGTGAAGAGATGTTGCCAGAGAGGACACTGGGGAAATATATTCAGGGTGGTGGATTAAGGATGTCAAAGGAAGGGAATAGCAAAGGGCTAAGAAGGTGGCGAGGGCGAGGAAGAGAATTAGAGGGTTGGGACGAGGGAGTGTTAAGCAGGAAGGTGGTCCACTTTTATGAGGAGGAAGGACCGTTAAGGGAATAATCATGGAACAATTTAATTCTGCATGTTTAGACTGTCAGCATCCAGAACAGTAAAAATTTGAAGCTTACAAAGTTATTGGAAAGACTGATTGTTTCCATTTGGATGAAAAACAATTACTTAGAATTTCTCTCTTATTTTTAACTTCAGGTGACAAATCAAGGATAAAACTCGAGAATAATAGGGAGGAAATTATGACGTCGACAATTATACGAGCGTCTCTGGAGATCTTGTTGCGGAGCTACTTAATGTCACTGTTTACGTCCGGTACGTCGCCTCGACGAGGGTGTCGCAATTTATGAGAAGACTCGCTGCAACCCGTAAAATGCTAGCACCCTGGAAAAACTCGTGCTTCCTGCGTTTCCTAGAATTTGGAGTCCCCGCTGTGTCAGCTGTTTTCGCAAAGCTGGACGAGTTCCAATTAAATTTACGAGATCGGCCCGAAACCGTAAGCCTCACGCCCACTAGGGTGCTGCTAATACAGCTTTTTATCCCTCGGGATATTAAACGCCTACGTTACGACGTGTGGACAACCAAGACCTCTAGGAGCGAAGTTTAATTTATGTCCTGTGGCGGCTGAAAGTAAACGTTTCGATGTTAAGATATCGAGCTTATTAAAAATGTAAAATTCAAAAAGGTCGAAAATTGAGAAAACACTTTAATAAGATGGTATTTAAAAGCAAACTTAACTTTGAAGTTAATTATCCCATAAAATATGAAGGATGATCATTTTTTAATAGGGTTTACTGCGCCTTTGATATAAAAAGGTTATCAAAGATTTGAATTTTATGTTGAGCTTGGGTTTTCAGTTTAATGAAGAAATAATCAATACTATTGACTTAATAAGTGAAAATTCCTAAGTATAAAGTCGCTGACTTTGTAGAAGAGCCCACGTCTGACCTTAACAGAGAGGTATCACTGCGCACCGGGACGTCTCGTGCACGTCAGTAATGCGACTCGATTATGGTCAGACGCATTCATTGACGGATTTTATTTATGTTCTTTCTCGAATTAAAACTACTCATTGTAGTAAATCGTTACATTCTATAAAATTGAGGGTGTTTTGAATTTTTCCTCTTTCGGAAATGCGAAGTTGAAGAACTGTCTTACAAAATTATGACAACAAATATTACATACAAATTGGAATTCATAAGGCAAAACCTTATTTTTTCTACTTTTTCGAGACCAGTATAAATGGTCTGGAAGAAGTCGAAAAAATAAGTTTTTTTCATATAAATTCCAATTTGTTGTTTCATCGACGTTAAATCAAAAATATTTATATCCCGAAGTTCTTTTCATATATACATATGTTACGCACAAATTCCGAAATTGTACATATCGCAAAGTGTACAGCGATTTTTGTTTTTTTGAATCCTTTTGAATCCCTCAGTTTTTGTGAACAAAGTCTTTGAAATCCATTAAAATATTATAAAATCCATTGAAAACCTGTGATGTTATATGAAACCTGATAATATTCCTTGAAATCTCTTATGAAGTTTAGGAAATTTTTTGAAATCCCATACATTTTGCTTTAATCTCTAAACAAAACTCTTGAATTCCCATGAAATCTGTTGAAATCCTTTGCCATCTTTTAAGTGTAGACACAAGTAAAAACGCATTACATTCCTATGACAATATTGCTCATTTGCTTGATGTATTTATGGTCAAAATTTTAAAATAAATGTTGAAACTTTTGTCGAAAAGGATCTCTTGACTCTTTAAATCTACGAATATTACTTCTTCCTACATATAATGAAATTAATTATGGTCTATAATTTCTCTAAACGAAAGTTGACAAATTCAATAAACACGATTTATTTATTATTGTACATAAAAATTTTGTATCACAAAAATTATACTTTATGAATAGGTTCTGCGGAAATTCAGTTTTCTGTACAATTGATATATATATTGCGATAGTAGAAATGTTCTTTATGCCTTCTAGAATTTACATGAAATACATGTCTATTCTGAAGGGCACATTTTCCAAATTAATTAATTTTGAAATGTAATTACACATTTCGTTTACAATTCATACTCAAATTAATTTCAATTTTGTGATATCTTTCGCATTCATTTTTAAATTAAATCAAGTATTACGAGTGATGGCTTTTCATAAAAGCTAACTGAAATGGCATATTGCCTAGCAATTAAAGCGCTGCATTGGAAATCTGATAATTCTATTAAAAAATAATTGGAATTTAAATAACATATATAAATATTGCTTTCTAATCCTCAATTCTGCAGAATGTCGTTGGTTGAGAATGTTATTTTTATTTTTCATAGTCGTTGATGCAATGAGGATCATAGATAGTTTGAATTAATTGTATATAATAATCTTCGGATTCATTCATTGACTTTGTCCAAATTGAAGCTCCTATGTTTCCGCTCACTTATCGCGTGCTTTTGTCTTTTAATTTTTTCTTTCATCCAGTTTGACAGGTTATTAGTATACGTTAGTTTGATATCATATAAAATTCTTTTCCCACTTGTAGTTATTGGGATGAAATCGCAATTCTTTAGTTTGAATGAGAATACCAAATTCTGATCATGTTAGACCGCCATAACAATTATTTTTATCTGACTTTAGAATCATTTTAAATTAGAAGCAGTGTTGGGAAGGTTCTTTAAAAAAAGGAACTAATTACAGTTACAGTATCGGCGGAAATTATCTAGACGCATATTTTAATTTATTAATATTTTGTGTCTAATTAGCCCAAGTTGAAGGCAAAATGTAAGTTTATGAAGAATATATTGCATAGAAACGTCTCATTTAGATGTTTTCGGAAAATTGGAATAACTCTGAAAATAATTAACATCTTCCAAAGTTCTTTGGTTCATTTTAAAGCTATATTCCAATAGTATTTTGATAAATTATTAAATTATTTTTTCCCTAAATTCTATGATGAATCATTAATGGGTTTTAAAACATGTTTCTAAGTATTTACACATTTTCGAAATTTTTCGATTTTTTTACACCAAGTTTGACCAAGGAGCAGAGTCTAGAAAAAAAAACAATCTAAAAATATCTGAACACATTGGAAAAACACTATGAAGACTATTATAAATATTAATATTTTCTTCAAGTTTGTGCAAAGTTCCTTTTTTATATACGGAAACATATGTTCCATGTAACAAATTATAAGAATTTTCACAAGATAAATCAACGCTGTCATCTTTATTGTTTAGAATTAAAGAATTTGAAATTGCAAATATATCAAATTAAATAAGTATCAATTTTAAATCCTTATAATTGAACTAAATATTTTTTTTAAATCGTTTAAAATTGCATCATTTTCTAATATACATATCAAATATTGAAGAGTTCAATTGCAAATATTCAAAATTAAAACATTTCAAATTGAAAATCTTTAGATATAATTAAAGAGTTTTCAATAGTAAATCTTTGAAATTGAACTATTCCAAAATACGATCAAAAGTACACATATACCTTCAAAATGTAAATGTTTATAATTTAATAGTTTGCAATTCCATATTTACAAAAATCAAGAATTTATCATTTTAACTCTTCCAAATTGTAGAATTTTGAATTATCGATCTTTAAATTAAAGTCTTACAATTGAGAATTCAGTATTTTTAATGATTTACATTGGAAGTTTAACAAATCTGGAAGATTTAGAATTGAAAACTTTTGATTTGATCTTCAAAATTATCATAATCATCACAATTTAGGAATTTTTAATTACGCATTATTATAATCAAAGAATTTTAAGCTGCAAATACTAAAAATTCAAGATTTTTGAATTGCAAGTCTTCAAAATGAAAACTATTCCAAAAAAACATGCAAAATTGCATAGCTTTAAAATTTTGAAATTCAATGATTTGTAATTCTATACTTTCCAAATTCAAGAATTTTCAATTATAACTGTCCTAAATTGCAGAACTTTGAATTGTAAATATTTAAAATTGAAGATTTGTTAGTTTTTACACTTTACAATTTAAATTTGTTGATGAGTTATATTCGATATTTCTTCATGTTTATTCATGTTTGTGTTTATTAATTAATTTTTAATTAAACATCTCTAAAATTCAAAAGTTTTTTTATAACGCTTTAAAATTTTAAAACATTGCATTATAAATCTTTAAAATTTGAGAGTTTTTGATTCTGACATTAAAAATTAAAAATTCTGCAAATTTTAAGTTTTACATTTCAAAATTCTGTTATTTTGATGATTCACATTCAAAATTTCTTCAATTTGAAAAAAAAAGCAGTAGTGAGGAAAATGGAAGACATTATTCTTTGCTTCTAATTACTGCTGGGATAAAATCTTATATTTCAATTAAATTTACAGATTTCCTTTTTATTTTAATTTATGATTATTAATTATACTTTGATGAACTTTAGATTAAAACATACATTTTAATTTGATAATTAGGAAATCAAAATAAGAAACGTAGCGCGCTATTTTTGCTAGTATAGCAAATATTCGTCATATTATAGCCCAAGCATCGTTTCAGTTAGTGTGAATCAAACGATCCACACTCATCCATGTAGAAATCGCCTCATTTGACCTCATTTCAATCGGGGCAGTGGCCAGCATCTCACTAGAACCAAGCTTGTATTTTAGCCAGGCTTTAGTTGATTCCTGATTAATATAAAAAGGTAACAGATGATCTTTCTGAAGATAGCGCTGCTTTATGTATAATGCAGTGTCCTCTTCAGAAGTTTTTATT
>CAKNWW010346447.1:833-15304 GCA_932074435.1 Andricus kollari
ACCACAAACTTCTTTCAACGGTCCGTTAACGGGAACTTAGCACACGCAAAATAGGTAGCGTAAAGTGCTCATCACATGCATGTGTTGCATAAATGTTTCAAAATATCAGCATACAAGGCAGTCTTATAGATATTTTTAACGTGAGTTAATAAAATATCAGTTTCAAATTCAATTTGCATATTGCAGGTTCTGGAAGTTTTGAGGTTACTTTAGACAGAACATTGTTATGTTCGGGAGTTTTGCAAAAAACTGATTCCAAAGTTCAGAAAGAAATACGAATGTCTAATAAGCTTGAACAAAGTGAAGATGGAATGAACAACAACGATATTTATAATGAACTACAAATGCGAGGCCTCCAATACTCTGGGCCTTTCAGAAGTATTCACAAAGCAAATGCAAATGGATCAAATGGTGTTCTCGTAGCCCAAAAAGAGTGGATAACATTCGTTGAAGCAATGCTTCAGATGTATATCTTCGGTCATAACCTGAAAACAACACAAATTCCACTTAAAATTATAAAAATTACTGTCGATATGAAGCAATACAAAGAAGAGTCCAAAAACTCGAAGCGTAAGTAATTTTTAAATATATAAACCTTCTATTCTCAAACTGCTTTGTAAAGATTTATTTATAAATAATTTTCGTTTCATCAGATATCCCAGTATTGGTTGATCAACAAGTCAAGATAGTTCGTTCAGGTGGTATAGAACTTCTAGGAATCAGTCTAATGCCCATTGAACGCGATTCCTCTAAGGGTTTCGTGGATATCGAAGAAATAAAAATTATATCGGCTTCAGTTGAATCTATCAACATTCAATCAATTCCAATTGTTCAAAAAGGTCGTAAGGTTGCAAACTGGAGAGCTTGCCAAATGCACGCTAATGATCTAAATTCAATTGATTGGGTTGAAGACCAATCTCTTGATAATTTAGACAGTAAAAAAATCGTAAAAGTCGAATACTCGACGATTGAGGAATGCGATGTACTTCTAGAAACTGAAAAGATGACATCAGACGTCTCCAATGGAAGAAAGGACACTAAACAAGTCAGCTCACGGCTGAAGAATTTTGGATCAGCATATTCGGGAATCGATACAAAAGGAACGCATGTGATGGGAATATCAGGAAGTGGAACTCTTTCAAGTATTACTATACCTGATCCAGAATTGATTTGGCAGGTTCCAGAATCTTGGAGCCTACAAGATGCAGTTACAGTTCCACTAACTTATGCGGCAAGTTACATGGCTCTTTACTTAAAGGGTGAAATAAAAAAGAAGGAATCAGTTATGATTTATGATGGTATTTCTGCTCTTGGGCAAGCTTCGATCAATTTGGCTTTAAGTGAAGAATGTGAGGTTTTCACGACCTATGCAACCAGTGAAGAGAAAAAATTTCTTAAAAAGCGGTATCCTGCTATTAAGGAGAATCATCTGTTCTCGTCAAAGGGTTCATTCCAAAATGATACCTTATCAGCAACTCAGGGCGCAGGAGTCGATATTCTTATTTATAATAGTAGCAGTTTAAAAAAAATCGAGTCTTGTTTAATGTGCGTCAAAAGTCATGCTCGTATTATTATTCTTGGAAATCTGTTGAAGGCTTCCTGTGAATCTGTGGGAATGAGAATTTTCGTTGAGGAAGTTGTTCTTTATTCAGTTATTCCGAGGAATTTGGTAGATGCTGATGTAACCACAAAACAAAAATTGGTTGCTTTCGTCAAAGATGGAATTAGTAGAGGCATTGTCACACCCTTACCCTCAAATTTATATTCAAGAGAGGCACTTCGACAAGCTTTTAATAATAGCGTTAAAAGAAGTTCAGAAACGGTAAGTATAAATAATTTATGTAGTACTCAAATTTTTTTGTTTACATTTAATTTCTTACTGAAATTTCTAATTTTCTTCAAGATCGTGGTTAAAGTTCAACCAGAAAACTCGACTGAAGGAGCTTTAGTTACTTCCCGTTTCTCGTTCTCATATAAAAAATCCTACTTGATAATAGACGATTTGAGTAAATTTGGCCTCGAATTAGTCAACTTTTTAGTTGCTCGTGGAGCAAAGGACATATTAATTGCTTCAGCCAGAAAGAATATCAAAACTCTTTTCAACTATCGTAAAAGAATTTGGCATGAATCTGGTGCACAAGTGATTCTTCGCGAGGAACTAGATTTTTCTGCGCAGGCTAATGTAAAGAAGCTGCTTTCAGAAGTTTCTAACTTGAATCAAATCGATGTGATATTTGATCTTCAACGAATAGAAGAATCTTCAAAGAGGACTTTGTCTTCAAAATATCTATTGACAAAGAATCTACTTGAGGAATCTAAAAAAAGATGTAAGAATCTGCGAAAATTTGTTGTCTGTTCGACTACCAAATGTTCTGACGGATATTTGAATAATATTCTATTGAGGGATATCAATGTCGTAAATCTTTGTCAAGAAAGTTCAAAGGATGGTTTATCAGCAATGTTGATTCTGTGGAGTCCCATAGAGGAAATGGTTGAACTAGAAAGTGCTACAAAAAAGAAAACTCCATTGCTTACAATTTCCCAATGTGTGGAACAACTCGAAAACTTGATAGGATTGAATACTTCCGTGGTTACTGCATCCTATAGTAAATCTATAATTTTGAAAAGTCAAGAGGTAAGAAAGTAAAATACTAGGAGGAACATAACAATTAAAATAATTAAATATATATATCATAATTAAAAATTTAATATATAAGAATGAATAATAAATATATAATTTATTAGAATATGGTTTCTTGCAGAACAAAATTGAAAATAAAGCAATACAAGAAAAACACGAGCGTGCAGATTTTCAGAAATACCTTTATTCTTCTAAAGGTGCAGTCGCCAACAAATTGATAAGTTTCATCTCAGAAAGAAAAATGGTTTAATAGCATAACTTGTAAGCGTTAAATAATTTTAGAATTATTTCCTAGTTTATTATATTCCCCTAAAGTGTAGTATGCGGCGCATATATGTGGGGGATTGTGGTGCACCCCTAGTTCTGTTCTTAAAACAGGATATTGCTTCTCTTATGTTTTACAATTGATGATTTACCATCGTTAGTTGCAAGCTTTTATAATTTTACCTAGAAGAAGCAAGTATTACATTCAGAAATGCAGTATCACGGCTTTCTCCTGTAGCTTATGCGCACGCGCAACATACTGCACGTTTTTCAATGTATATTGAGTTTCGGATAAATTGGCCCAATTTGGTATGTCGTAGACACTTAGTGCACTTAGATATTTCGTAGCATATCTAGACTGTTCATTAACTGCTAGCGGATTGTGTGATAATCAACACTTTCACACGGTGTCTATAATTGTTGCCTGTTGTATGAAGTAGCAAGCACCTTATTTATACACTGTAATAGATCAGAACTTCACGATCTATCTAAGGTCTAATGATTTTAGCCAAGCATATTGATTAATAAAGCTTTTTATAGTTGTCGAATTTTTTTCTCAAATGTCCACGTTTTTATACTTCTGATCCCAAAAAACAGTTTTTACAGAAATTTCTGTCTGCCTGTTAGTCTGTCTGACTATTACTCTGTTTGTCTGTTAATCTGTATGTTTGGTAGTCTGTAGATTTTTAGATTGTTAGCACGAAAACTTTCAAAAGAATTAACGTATTGGATTGGGCTTTGGTACACTCTTTAAGTGTCCTAAAATAAAGGTCACGTTCGTTAGCCAGTCTCTTTTAACACCCTACAATATTTTCATAAGACTTTTTTTTAACTTTGTTGCAAAATCGAAAAATCACAAAAAAACATAAAAAATGCCATGTCGCGGTAAAACTATGCAAGATACAAAACAAGATGGATAGACAAAAATTGTGCACTCAGAAAATAGCAACAAATCTTTTATTAATCATTTTTTGATACGATGCGTAATTTTTGTTTCAATCGCGAAAAATAACATTAACAATAAAAAAAATTTAGAAAAACGACGCAAGGTACGAAAAAAGATGAATAGAGAAAATTTGTTCAACCAAAATAGATTTACAAATTTGTTATAAACTTTTGTTACAAAAATACATTTAAAATAAAAAAATTAACTTTTTGGAAAAGCGTTATACGTTACAATAACATTTTATCAAACATTTTATCAAACATAAACACATTAAATTTATGGAAAAACGACACAAGTTGCAATAAAATGCATAATAACGAAATTTTTTTTACATTCTCATCCTATAATGAGAAGGTATAAGATTTGTGTAAAATTTGATCCCCTCCAAGAGGAGAAAATCGTTGCTTTTTGAACACCCTACGATATTTGCATAACAACCTTTTCAATTTTATGAAAAATTAAAAATTCTAATATTGATCGCACAAAAAAATAATAAAAAATAAAAAATTCCATTTTGAGGTCAAACTATGCATTAAAAATAGCATTAAAAATGGAAAAATTAGATCTTTGGAAAAATGAAGCAAGATACGTAAAAAGATGAATGGACAAAAATTGTGCATTCAAAAAAGATCTACAAATTTGTTAGCAATCGCTTTTTGATAGCATACGTAGTTTTTGTTTTAATCTTAGAAAATAACAAAAATTAGTTTCAAAGGTTATTAATAAATCAAATTTTCAGAAATGAAATTTCAAATCTTAGAAAATAATTAGCTGAATAATTTTTTTAACATTAATAAATTACATGAAGATTAAACTTTAACTTTTATCTATTAAATAACATAAATTGGGTATTTATTTACCTTAATTCTATAATTTGTATAATAGAAGTTTATTCATATTTAAAATACCCGTATTCCAGGCACATATTTTTAAACATGTTTTTGATGTTGTTAAATGAGTCTCTGAATTAAATTTTCTAAATTATGTGTACATACGTTTTTTTCATTAGTTTAAAAGGTTATTAATAATTCAAATTTTAATAAAAATATAAGGTAAAAATTAGCTGAATACTTATTTGAACTGATTATTTAATAATTAGCTAATTAAATTTTTTCATACTAATGAATCTCATAAAGATTGAATTTTAATTTGTTTAAATTGAGTACATAAATTGATTATTTACTTGAAGGTTATCTTATTGCATTATTATTAATTTTTTCAATTATCATTATACATATTATTATTAATTGATCGTATTAAAACTTGATTTTTCTGGGAGCCCCTGTTCCGGCAGCCCTTGCAAAGCGAGACACAAAATATAGACAGATTTAGAAAAATAGGGTGCGTTCTAGCAGCCTGTATAAATTGAAATACAAAAATACAGGAACGAAAACATATTCACGAAAGTAGGGTGCGTTCCGGCAGCCCTTACGAATCGCAATACGAAATATAGAAAAGGAATAAAATATATTTACAAGAATAGGGAGCGTTTCGGTAGCCCTTACGAGTCGAGAGACAAAATATAATTTTAAAATAGACCATGGCACTCCATCGTTGAAATGCTCATCCGGTATCTCGTCGAGGTACTCATCCGGTATCTCGCTCTCGTCTTCGTTGTCGAGATACTCATCCGGTACCTCGTTCTCTGCTTCGTCTGCACGCGTGGTTTGCCCGGTGCTAGTCTCGGTGATTCCTTGGCGTCTGCTTCCCGCAACAAGGTTGCAGACTGGTGCCTCTCCACCGACGCTTTCGCCTATTTCTTCGTTGACGCTTTCGGCAGTTGGGCGGCGGTTGGTGCCGCGGCCAACTCTATGACTGCTGCTTCCGCAGGCAGTCTCATGGCTAGAACGGGTGCTGGAAGCAACACGTTTCCATGAATCTTCTGTGCGACGCCTTCCTTCAGGACCCAATAGACGTCGCCGGCAATGTGGTCCACAATTGGAAATTAACCAAGACGCCTGGGTGCCAACTTGGCGTTGAATCCGGCTGCCTTCTGGACAGCTGGTGATTTGGGACATATACCCAGTCCCCTGGGGTTCATCATGGCGGTGTCCTGACAGCTGTGTACTGGACCTGGTACTGGCCCTAGTTGTCACGGGCTTCTGCTTCTCATCGTTGTAGATCTTTTGCCCAGGAGCAAGTGATTCGGGGTGCTGCCGGAGGCGGCATTGCTGCGGCGGCAAAGGCCGAAAAGTAGTTTGGGTAGGCAAAGGTCCTACGTGCGTTGATTCCCTTGGCGTGGATGCAGACGAAGACCTTTCTTAATCTCCTGATTTCTCCTTTCAATCGGATTCGCCCTGTGATGATAAATGGGGGGTGGTCCACAATTCACACCACCACTTTTGGCTGGCTTCTGCCCATGCTCGGCCCGCGAACTGAGGACCGTTATCGCTAATAATCCTTCGAGGATAACCAAAGCTACTGAAGAACTGTTCCTTGATGATGGTAATCATACTTGGTGCATCAGAGGCCATCAGTGGAAAGGCTTCCACCCAGCGGGTAAATAAGTCAGTCACGACTAAAATGAAAGCGTGACCACGACTTGTCCTTGGATAGGGTCCCATAAGGTACACTGCGATGGTATCCCAGGCCTTGATTGCAGCTCGTGGTCGTTGATGGTCCGGCTGTCTGCCACGTACCGGCTTGCAGAATATGCAAAAGTGACACCCTGATACATAACCTCGAATCTCACGGTTCATTCCTGGCCAGAAATAGAACCGTTTGATCGAGCGTATGCTTTCTTCACTTCCCGGATGTCCAGCGAGATCGGTGTCGTGGTATTCGCAGAGAAGGCGCTGACATAATGCTGTGGCTACAAGTAACCACAGGCCATCGTTTTCTCCGTGTCGCCAAAAAACGTCCCTTGTCAAACGGTTTCGTTGAAGAAAAAGTCCTTCTTCGGGTGTGCTGGGGCGAGAATCCTGGATTTCTCGCCATCGACGTGCATCTCGGGCGATGATTGGGTGCTTCTGTTGATCGGCGATGACTTTCTTATACAGAGGGTCGGGTATCACGTCATCGACAGCGCTGAGGGTAGGTATGGGCAGAGGATGGCTGTCTTTGTCATGAGTAGGCGGCAACACTCACTGGATGTCGGGTTCGCCGGGAGATGCTTCGTCTGGATTCGGATAGCGTGATAGGCCATCCGGTAGCTCGTTATCTTGCCCCAGGACGTGCTCTATTTTGTAGGTGAATTCCTTCAGCAGAAGATGCCATTGGTGCAGTTTATCCCGGGTGTCTTTGCGGGCGTCTAACCAAGTCAAGGCTTTTATATATGTGCGAAGTATAAAAGGAACATCCTCCAGTTAAGGTCGGTATCGCTTAATAGCCCAAATAAGGGCCAAGCACTCCTGCTCGTGGCAGTGGTAGCGTGATTCCGTCTCGGAGAATTTCGCACTGGCAAACGAAATGATGCGACGGTTCCCTTTGTGGTCCTCCTGCATCAGGACGGCGCCCATTCCTTTAGTGCTGGCATCAGTTTGAAGTACGAAGGTGAGCTTGGCATCTGGTTGACTAAGACTTCGTGGATTCTGAAACATGAGCTTCGCCTATTTCATATTTAGCCTGGGTGTCGGCTGTCCATTTAAACGGTCGCTTGGTTGAGAGTATATCTGTCAACGGGGCCAATTTTTTCTGAAGAGTTGGGAATGTACTCTTTAATCCAGTTGCACAGTCCAATGAAGGATCTTAAAGCCTTTCGGTTTCTTGGAGGAAGGGCATTTCTTATGCCCTCGATGTGGGTTTCTTAAACTGTGTTGCCACTGGAACCAATAACGTGGCCAAGGTATGGCAGGGAAGTCTTTCCGAGGTTGCACTTTTTTGGGACCACAGTGAGACCGTAGACGGCGAGGCGTTCGAAAAGGAGTCCGAGGTGGTTCAACTGCTCCTCCCAGTCGTTGGAGTAGATTATGATGTCATCCAGGTAGGCAATTGCGTAATTCCCCCACTGTTCGGCGAGAACTCGTCGCTTGAGGTTTTGGAACGTCCCTGAATTGGTATTGCCCGCCTACAGGAGTGGAGAAGGTTGTGTAATGGCGTGACTCGGGGGCCTGCTCCCAGCGAAATCCTGCGGTTGTCCTTATGACAAACTTACTATTGCATAATTAGAAAGAGATTTGCAAAAATAATGCTTATAATGAGAACATTTAACACAAAGCGTAGTTGCATGGTAAAATTGATGATAAATAAGTTAATAAATAAAAATCAAATTCATGTTACAAATGTTATTTCAAAATATTGGTAGAAAAATGTTGTAAAAATTTTGATTGAGATTATAGTATTTTATTCTAATTTATTTACTTTTTGTTAATTATAATTTATTTGTACAGGTGGCGCCGTAGGGTAGCCCTTCAATTTTAATTCTGAGCTTTAGTAATTATAATTGTTACTCTTCGTGGATTTGAAACTCAAGAGAGGAAATTATTTTCCTTTCATCTGCATTCAATTTAATACCGGTTGTCTCATATTCAAGGAGTAATTTTCATTTATATCTTTCACGTTTAAACTCACCTTTGGAAAGAAATTTGGGAGACTAAATAAGGTGTAGAATCCCTAAGAATAAATACTCTCAGGGAATGGAAATTATGAGGGTTTGGAATAATTTCGGACCTACAATAATAAGTCCCTTGACGGTATGAAACTATCAGCTTTGTTTAGGGGTTCAACTCCTTACCTGCCTCACTCATAAATGGTCTGTTTCGAACGTGAGGCAGGTACCACGACCTATTTTAACTCACTCCTGGTTCCGTACCGGATCCCAGTCTTATATGTATAATAAAATAAACCATTTGTTTGACTGAACAACTTCAATATTTTGCCCGAAAAAAACCTTCAGATTCGGCCGTTTCGTTTTCGGCACTCCTCGGAGCGCTAGCTATGAAAGGCATCGATCGCGACCGACGCCAAAGTGGTAGGGGTAGCGCTCGAGCGAGAAACTGGAGAAGCGGCATTGCTCGGGGCAAAAACGAAAGTGACAGATTTATGCGACGCATCAAGAACGTGAACTCGAAGGGTGCTCACATGAAGGCGCATTCACAAGCATTAAGTCACTGCGCAACTATCGGAGAAGCTATGAACTAAAATGATCGTTGACTTCGATGTAACTGATTTCAGTGACAATTCGCGAAATATTTAACATAAATCTAATAGGTATATTTGAGACCATGATTTTCTACACGAAATCCTAAAGCTTACATCGGAAATCGACGTTTACCGGGTTACAAAATACAGCGCACCTAGTAGAGGGACTGTGAACTAAACTATTACTAACTGAAACTAAGAATAATTTTTCGCAACAACTACCTAGGCGTAATGAAATTCTCGTATCCTTATAAATCTAAGTCTAAATCCATCAAAGGGGTCAAAATTTAGGGAGTCTTGAAATGTTTCTAAACTTCTCGAGCTACAAAAGTTAGGGCTGTAAATTCAAAATTACAATGGGGTTAAATATGAAGTATTAATAAAACATTTCATGGTATCTTCTGTCCTTCACAACACATTAGTGAACCAAATATATAAACAAATCACGAACTAACAATTAGCAACAAGTGATTTTACTAAATTCTTAACTGAATAATATTTTGATTTAGGTCAAAGAAAATAAACAAATAAAAGGATCGATTTGCACCTAAAACTCTTGCCCGAGAAGATTTAGACTCATTCTGAACGTTTTCGTTCCGCAAAATATGACAATTGACCTAACCTCGACCAGACAGGAACGCGCATGCGCATGAAAGGTTGTTAATTGGTGCGTCGAACCATTAATCGCCATGATAAATATACATATATTCATACAAGTATGGGTAATATTAAGACAATAACATTCCTGGTTAAATCTGAAACAGTACGACGGTCCGTGGTTACCGAGTTTTACAATTTACGTGATTTGATGTCCGGTAATAGTTTCTTCATGATGGCTGCAATCCATGGTTGATAGCTTCGCTCGATAGTCTGTTCGACGACCAATGAGCTCCCGTTCACCAGATTTTCGATTATCTTATTAAGGTTTGAGGTTCGTGACGTCACATGTCCTAGTAATACGGCGCTTAACTGACGTCCCTGGTTACTGATAAGTTGAGTTCACTAGCACCAGAGTCGTGGTTGCTCGTGTGACGTCACGCCTCCGTGACATGGCGTTAGAGGATGGCAAAAGATGGCGACGTCTTGCGAGAATCCGACTGGCCCAATGTTGACCCTGAGCAAGAAGCGGTAACCATGGTGATAGCTAGGTAGTTAGTGGGTAGTTACTGGTGGTTGTTGTACATTCCAGAGTAACTATTTGAATGTGTCGGAACCCCTGGCAATCCTGTGACGTGGCGACTCAACCCTGGTTGCTATAGAGTCGTTAATGGTGAGTTTATCACATCGACATATAGAAATGGACCGATAACGCTGTGGGGAGCACGGAAATGGGCTTTAGGGAGAGAGAAAACATTTGAGAGGTAGACCTGTCTATTTCTAGATAAAGCTGATTGGTCGAGAGCATTTTCGATAGGTGGATCTTGATGAAGCACAGGTCCGTGCATTGGACAGTCCTGAAATAGAAAAAGGCAGATCTACCTCTCAAATGTTTTCTCTCTCTCTCAAGCTCATTTCAATTCTCCCCACAGCATTATCGGTCCATTTCTATATGTCGATGGTTTATCATGACTTCACGCCTCGGTGATATGGCGCTGAAAGACCAGTGGGGACAGAGACTGGTGGGGATGACGGCCAGATACGGTACTAATTATACGGGGTGTTCGTGGCCCGCCATCTTGGATCGAAGCCGGTTACCATGGGAACGTGGGACGCCTGGAATATGGTGAGTGATATGTGCTTTATCCAGGGAACGTTGATAGGAACTGGTGACTTCTGATTCGACGATCGCTGACGATCGCCCTCTGAATACCATGGTGTTGTTGTTGATCTCGGTTTGACAGGTGGAGGTTAGGTAACATGAAAACAGATTTTTCGAGGATTAAATAACTAAAATATACAGTTTCTGACGGGTGTTCCCGGCCGAGGTGACTTCCGCTCTTGGTCTCGATGGATTCAAATTTAAAAACATCCAATACGGGCATCAACTTGAAGTGACAGGTGAGTTCTCTCTATCTCTATCACAACTTTAAAAAGTTATTAATACTTCAAATTTTCAGAAAAACATGAAGTAAAAATTATTTCACTTTTTCTCTATCAAGCAACATAAATCAATTATTTACTTTAAGGTGATGTGATTGAATATTGGATATAATAAGTATAATAAAAGTTTCTTTTTTTAACCTATCTCTAATACAATGATGTAATTTTTTTATAATATTTATAATGTCAAATAAGTATCTAAATTCAATTTTTAAAATTATATGTACAATGTTCATGTCTTTCATTTTTCTCAGAAAATTACTATAAAAAGTTATTAATAATCACTGAATAATTATAGACTTATTAAGTTTTTTCAGAATTAAATGTTGTAAATATTGAATTTCAATTTTTTTGTTTGAGTAACATGAATTGATTACTATTTACTTTGAGGTTATGTAATTGAAGATTGGATATAATTGGTATAATAAAAGTTTATTTATATTTAAAATACCCCTATTCCAGTTACATAATTTAAAAAATGTTTCTGATGATGTGATATGATTATCTCAATTCAGTTTTAAAAATTATATGCACACATATTTTCATTTTTTCTGGAATTAGTTTAAAAGGTTATTGATGACTGAAATTTTCAGAAAAATATATAATCAACATTTTCTTAATGTTTCGATGAAAACAGTTATTTCATGCTTTTCATGTTTTGAATTCAATTCAATTTTGTAAGTTTTCGTGATGTTGTGAAATAAGTATCTGAATTCACTGTTCAAAATTATGTTTCGATTTTTTCTAAAATTAGTTTGAAAGGTTAATAACAATGAGACTTTTTTGGAAAATATAAAATGAACATTATTTAAATGTTTCAATGGCAATAATTCTTCATTGCTTTTTATGTTGGAAACTGATTAATTAATTTTTGGCTGATTAGTGTTGTTGCAATATTAAATTACATAAAGATAGAATTATAATGTTTCTATATTAAGGAACATTAACTAATTACTTATTTCAAGGTTATGTAGTAGAGTCTTGGCTATAATTCGTAAAATTAAAGTTTATTTATATTTAACATATCTCTGTTGCAACTATATCATTTTTTTTAATGTTTGTGCTATTTTGGAATGAGGATCTGAATTCCATTCCCACAATTATACGTAAATATGTTTTAATTTCTTCTGAAATTAATGTAAAACGTAACTTATAATTATAATTTTCGTTAAAATATAAAGTAAAATTTATTTGGATCTTTCAATGAAAATATTTGTTCATTAGTTTTCTTTTGTGTGGTAACCGGAATTGATTACTGGCATTAATATTATATCATTTTATATTAGATATGATCTGTACAATTAAAGTTTATTTATGTTTCATACCTTTATTACAATTAATTATTATAGCATGACGTCATGGTTTTGATAGGATAGGTGGAAATGTCAGGAAATGATTTGATCAGAATTGGGCACTATAACTTAAAATTTTGGTTAGTTCATTTTATTTTGTGAAACTGAAAGGTCTTCAACAGATAAAAGGATAAAACATAATTGCGCAATTGCATTTTACACTTGAAAAATATTACTATTTATACATTCATAACTTACTTTTACGTTTAGAATATTTGTTACAAAAAGTCGTAGGCATTCCATTGTAAGTATGTACTAACTATGCTAATCTTCATGACACTTGCACCTATCCTATCATGATTGTGACGTCTAACCTAAATACTCAATCATATAATTATTTTAAGTTTGTGACCAATTCTCGATTATCAAATTAAACTTTTTGCACGATTCAGAAAAGGAAATGGAAAAAAATGGTAGGTTGTGGGACCAAATATATCGCTGAGATAACCACGAAAAAAGGGAGGCATGTATTTTAATTTAATTTTGAAAATTATATGTGGATATATTTTAATGTTCACCGATGTTTTGTCGTACGCTGTTATTTTTCCGAATTATTTAAACGTTCTAATATGATAATGTTTTAATGATTTAAAGATATTTTTTGATTCACAGATTTACAAAAATGGCCGTGAAATCAGGTTTTGAATTCAATTTTCAAAATAACATGTACAATGTACATATGTTTTAATTATTTAGCAATGTATTCTGACACACTCTTCAATTTCTATAAAAACATATTTAAAAATTGGAGTGCAAATACATGTTCAATGATTTTTATATTGAGAACTGAGAATCGGATCAGAATATTCTTTGTTTTTAAATTATAGATATTAATTTAATAATCATTTAGCGATGTATATTGATGCTTACATTCTAAAAAATGGCCGTGAAAGTACACACAAATGTCATTGTACAAAAATTATGTTTTTTTCAAAATATTTAATTACATCACGTGCACTCGAAATCTTAAAATGATATCTCGCCATTCACTATTATCAATAGTAATAGTACAATTTAAACGAATAAATAGTTATTAGAAAATTGTGTAAATGAAAATATAAAATCGCCTCCCACTCGAATTCAAACATTGTAATTTTAGACATTGCCTCAGAAAACAGTGAATATATCTTTAACAATTCATGATTTCATACTTTACATTATTGCGTTAACATTTCCTGTAAAGACCAGAGTATCGAAGAACTTTGAATGAAATTTAACAGACAAAGGTCAAAATTATCATTTGATTGCTCACACATTGTAATATTACTATCAAAAGTGTTAGCTTCCAGAAATTTGCAAGTTTGTATTCTTTTGGTTTGATTATGTTTAAATGGATTCATCAAAATATGCCAAAATTAAATCTTATCATTTTTCCATAAAATAATCTACATAACTCAGCTAATATATCTGATCGTTAGTCTTTAAATCTGAATTAGCAGTTTTCTTTCTAATGAGCGACAACTAAAATAAATAATAAGTAAAGGCTTTTTTGTTCAATCCTAATACTTAACTGCATACGTACCATAAGTAATGTTAGAACTTAAATTAACAAAAACTGAATAACATGTTCATAAAAAATTTATGGAAACTTTAACAATAAATTGATACATTTTTCAGTTTGATTTGTGGATGACAAGGAATGTTCGCTTGCAAATTTGTGTGTAATTTGAGCATTGCGCCGGGAGATTCCATCTGAAAAAGACGAAGCAAAATCTTGAAAAATCGGATTCGAGAGTGCTTAAAAGCTTCGACTTAATCAAAAATGATACAAATTATTTAAGCTTCGATATGCCTTACTGACCAGTCCAGCGATTTAGTTCGGGACAAAACATAAAAAATCTCATTTTTATTTTAAAAAATGTTTAAAATGTAGTGCAGAACAAAAAGTAAATATTATCGACCCTAATGCCAATTACAAAATCTTCTTTACAATTATATTATTATTTCAATAACTTCAGTACAGGTTTTTAACTGGTAGTTAATCTACACAAATCATAAATATTTCGAAGTCTCTCGCCATTTCGAAATTTCGGATAAGTAGTCAAATATTTTTCATGAGCTTGGCTAGTCGTTCCGAATTTTCGGGACGACTAGTCCATCCCCTTCTGTAACTCCCTTAATTCTTCAGGACGACTAGATACAGCCTAAA
>CAKNWW010346450.1:0-12607 GCA_932074435.1 Andricus kollari
GTGCAATGTGTAAATTACAAGTGCCGATATTAAGCAGACGCTTTAAGTTTAAGTTATGTAGATGCTCTTCAAAAAGTCGCCAGACCTTTTTGTTCACATTAGGTCCATCACAGCCCAAGGTTAATATTTTATCATAAGATAAACCGTTAGACTCTATCGCTTTTTTCAAATACTGAAACAAAGTATCACCATCACCTTTTTCAATGAAATATGTTTCAAGATGTCGAGTTACAATGCATTTTTCATTGCTCGACCAGAATCGTACCCGAATTTGCAATTCTTTCATACTCTTAGCGTTAGATGTTTCGTCGAATTGATATATAAACATAATATCAGGTTGCTTAATATCTAAAAGCATTCCATCCTTAAAATACGGTCCTAATGCGTTGGAAATCAAATACTGCACTTTAGTATGAGATAACGAGAAGCCTTCAGGACATCCACCCGGAAACATAACTCGGAAAAGATCTTTTTTATTATCGCACGATTTTGCCGAACTATTAGACTAAACAACTTCCATGCACCATAATAATTCTGCTCTTGTGGCAGCTTCCCGAGGATTAAACATGGTTACTTTATTTGGTATATTAGCAGATGGTCCTGACAGATTATCCGTTATCTCAGGTCTTGCCTCAAATAATATTTGACCCATTTCTAAGGTTATAAGCTTTCCAACGTGTTTCACGTTTTTCGCATGTTGCACAAGCCTTTCGAATCCTTTATCACACGAAGAAGACTTAGCTGGATTGCAGAAAGTACATATGAATTTGTACTCATCTTGTGGATCTTTTTTAGCCCCTTCTGAAACGAGCGTTCCGTTACAGTCTTTCCAGTGAAGTCATTTATCCTGAAATTTACTTGCTATATTTTTTGCACAAAACCGAAACTTTTGACATTTTATTTTTAGCTCAATCATTATTTCTGCAAGGAAAATTTGCTAAAATAAATGAGAAAAATAATGATCAGCTCAGATTTCCTGCAGCGGTTGATAATAGTGCAGTTACAAGAGTGGCCGACAGATGGATCTCCAAGGAAAGAATAAAGTCCTGGAATCTTGGGCCTTCCCTCAGATTTTGTAAAAGCGTTGGTGTTGTGAGTGAAAATATATTGTCTGTAAGTGTGATCAACTTTCGCCTGCTTCGAATGAACTTTGACGTCATATTTTCGATCTCTCTTCTCCTGGATTAAGTCTTCTTAAGATTTCACTTTCACGCCGTTCACCACAGGAAATGATCAAATTCTTATTACAATAAGGAAGAATAAAGTCTTAGGATTTTGGTTCTTCCCTCCGATTTTGTCAAAAGTGTCGGTTTTGTGCAGAAAATATAGTTTTGCCAATCGTGGCTTTTCCTATTGATCATCTCTTTCTAAATTTTCGTCTGGTGCCTCGGAATTTATAAGATACTTTCAGTTGAAGATTTTTCCCATCGATAATTTACAAAATTGTATTGATTGCGAGACCACTACGGTAGACATATTGTTTGTTTGTAATGTAGGTGGGAGAGGGGGCGTTAGGTCACACTCCTGGCGCTCAAGCTATAAAGCCTATTGTGCCATACTCGTGTTTATTCTCAAGGCATTACTCCGAATCCGGCCATCTTCGCCTAGTGTTTTTGAATCTCGGTGGGTTTCGTTGTTACAACGTTCTGAGAATATACCTCTCAAGTGCCAGGCGTATCTATCACACAGTAAATTATGTCCTTCTTAGTTGTTCCGATACAGATTCGAATCACTCGCCCGGTGTGTTATGTAAATGTATGCGTGTGTGTGTTCATTACTCGAAATTGGCCAGTGACAACCGAGCAAGAGTCCCCTGTATGTGCCTCAAGCGCAGCAGTCCCCCGTAGGAGCCTCAAGCGCAAGAGTCCTTCGTAGGTGTCTCAAGCGCAAAGAGATCGCTGACTCATTTTCGAATCTTCTCAAAATCGACTTCGACCCCCAAGGCTAGTCCCCTCGACATGGAGCCTACTTCTTGGTACGTTACCAGCCTCTTCGGAGGGGACCTACAGCTTAAGGTGGGTTCCGAACCACCGGAGCCCCGATTGAAGTACATAGAAAAATTTCCATTGGTACCGTCTCAGGGACCGAACCCCAGTCCTCCTGCACGGAAGCCTGATGCGCTATCGTCTGAGCCACCGAGGCTCCTACGGTATACGTAAGTATAAATTAATTTCATCTCAATAAAAATTCAATATACATATTTTCCAGTGCCTGAAAAATTGGGTGTTCGGACTCGAAAAAATCTATTCAACACCCTTAAGCCTAGTGCGTGGTTCTGATTGGTCGCGATCATAGTTACTTCCACTGGGATGCGTAAGGGAGGTTCGACTATGATTGAAGGACAGCTTTTGTAAACTCTACCATCGCTGTAGGATTTATATACATAAACAAAGTTTGACAGCCGTACACGATTGATACCCAATAGTGATTAGTACACTCAACGGTAACTCAAGAAAGAACCTTGTTTTTGTAACAATATGGTGTAGTATGTAGTATGTGCCTGAGCTACAGAGCTACCTGACGTATAGCTAATGTCGACAATAAAATCTGTTCGTATCCAGGATCTTTGTAGAGTTCTACGCCAGGTAGACGAGTCTGTAAAACCTAGAAGCTCGTCTGAAGTAATTCAGCTTCTTGGCATCTCCGCAATGATTGATCTAGAGAAGTTATAAATGTTAGGTTGGTGGCAGTAAAATATGGCAAGCGATGACATGACTATTTGAATCCTACTTACCTTCGCTCATCTTAAAGTGGTCGTCAGAGTTAAATGTTCTGAAGTTCTCCAATTCTCGAAGTCCCTTGCTGTCAAATGATGATATTGATTCCGAGAAGATGGTAAATAAACTAAAAATAAAAACGAATCAGCGCAAATTAGGTTATAAAAATATTGACGAATCGAGCCATGGAGCATCATGCGGTCCTAAAGTGCTAGAGATCCATTTCTTTTATGTTCACGATTGACTCTTGTGCATTGCAAAATATGCAGCGTCAAAATACATGTCAGTATTCAAAATTAAAAATTCATCTATTTCTATTTGTTTTTACAGAATTAAGTTCTCAGGATGACTTATCTTCTACAGTTCCTCGGCTCGAGAAATTACCCATTCGCCGGCGCAACCAATCTTCTGCGAGCCAATCTTCTTCAGGCCGATCTTCTTCGAGCCAACCAGGCCAACAAGCTAGTTGGGGTAAGTAACCTTCTTTCTGAAGTAACTCGTTAGAGATATGTTACACAGGGTAAAATAAACCCAATCACCTAATATTGGAACTTTGCAAAAAGAAAAATTATGCAAATATAACCCAGTCAAGCAGGTTATGTGCTCCAGTGCGCACTTCTACTACGCCAAATAGATTCCCATTGCAGTGTATATGATATAGCGAGAAGTTTGGCGAATGCAAACCGTAAAACGAAACCATCGGCATGGATCAACTCAGCCCAAATATCGCAGGCAGTAAGCGTCCCGCATTCAGTCTGTCTATATAAAATCTAGCAGGAAGTTCACTGCCAGGAGTGTCACGAGTCAAAGCTGCTGACCATCAGGCAGCACATTCTTGACAGAATATGGCTACTTTTTGACGCTAGAAGAAGCCTGAAGCGGAGAAAGAGATGGGTCAGAGAAAATGAACAGTTGTTCTTTGACCCATCTTCACTCTTCCGGGACGCTCTAGTTACTGTCAACCACGCGCTCAAAACAGAGGAGGTTCAGGCATTCTGGCGAAAATTTTACGAAGTCTAACAACCACTGAATGAAAACAGAGTGAACATAAATAGTTTCGAGGAGCTGTACATTGCCCTCATAACAGCTAAGAAGGAATGACCAACTATCACTAATGAAGTGGTTAAAAAGTATTAAAAGGCATGAAGAACTACTCGGCTCCGGGAGTAGATTGTATCAAGAGTTTCGGGTGGAAGAAGTTTTTTACAACCCACCTGCATCTGGTCCGCATTTTCACCTCACATCTAAAGCCGGAAGAGCCTATTCTGGAGAGGTTGGTAGAAGGACGCACAGTGCTCCTTTCGAAAACGAGCAACTTGTCTGACCCTAAGAATTACATGTCCAGGATCGGGAGAATCTTCTCATCGATAGATGCATCTGTAAAGACGCAGCATCCGACTAGCCATAGACTTATTATTTGTCTGTTGGAAAGCTGAAAGGTTCAACCAAACATAGTGAGGTGCAGATTGACTATCTCATCTGGAAAACATCGTGTGACAACTAAGAATGTCACCTTTGAGAGAGGCGTCTTTCACGGCGGCACCATGGACCCTTTCCTCTTTTGCTTTACATTGGAATTTGGTTTAGAAAAGCGCGACAAGGTTCATTCAATGCAAGGACAAATTACTGGCATCACCGAGGACCCTAAAGATCGTCGACAAAAGCGCGGTACGACACCTTGGTGCTGGAGAGACCTATACATACCTGGGCGTGCCACAGAATCGCATTCAGGACGTAAAATCTACAAAGAACTCTTCCCAATGCAGATACAAAAGTCTTATCCAACAGATTTGGTCTTCCGAACTGTCCGCCAGAAACAAAGAATCTGCAACAAACATGCTTGCCTCAACTTTACTCTAAATGTTTGCTTAATTTGATTCGATTGTATTAACTTTCGCACACAAATCGTATGTTTTTTTTTAAAGTTATACTGTGGTTATTATAGCAGTGATTTTTAGACATATAGTACTTATTGATTGCAGAAAGAACCAGTTTTAGTACTACGAAACCGCCAGCTGTTCACAGAACGAAGGTACTTTCTAACTGCCACAAAAATAAAGTTATAGGGATACATTCCTCAATGCAATAGTTCTCCTTGACGTCGAGAAATGAACCATGTTCTTTATCGAATTGTCGGCACCAGCAACAAGAACATCACAGCTAAGAAGAATGAAAAAAGAGCTTTCTCAATGTAGCGGGTTTCGGCTAACGAAATCTTCTCGTATCCAGGATCTTTGTAGAGTTCTAGGCTATGTAGAGGAGTTAATAGAACCTTGAAGCTTGTCTGGTACAAATCAGGCTTTCAGCATCACTGTAATGATTGATCTGGAGAGGTAATAAATGTTAGGTTGATGGCAGTGCAAGATCGCAGGCGATAACACGGATGTTTGAATCCTGCCTCCGCTCATCCGAAAGTAATGCTCATAGTTAAATGTCCAACAATTATTTAATTCTCAATCTCCTTCGCTGTCCATAGATGACTTTGATTCCATGGAAGCGAAACATACAATAAAAATAAAAATGAAAACAAATTAGCGTTAATTGAGTTATGAAAATATTAACCTGTCGAGCCGTAGAGCTTCGTGAAATCCTTGAAGTGCCAGACATCTATTAATTTTACGTTCACGATTGAATATTGTGCGTTTCAAAATATGCAACGTCACAATATTTAAGCTAAAATAAATGAAAATGCAACTTCTTTATTACTTTCTTGTCAGTCTGAGTATTCAAAATTAAAAATACATTCATTTCTATTTGCTGTTACAGAGTTAAATTCGCAGAGCGACCATCCACCTGGATTTCCTTCGCACCAGAGAGTGCCTCTTCGCCGGAGAAACCAATCTCCTTCGAGTCAAACAAGCGGATCAGCTGACGAACATGGGTTGGGTAAGTAACTTTTTTTAAGGTAACTCGTTACATTTAAGTTACACAGCAAAGAAATTAACTTGTTGCAGTTATCTTACTTGAAGAAAAAACTTCATGTTCTCTAAAAGTAACTATAAATTTTCCCACCAACCTCCTTAGTTTCTCAAATTTACGAAAAATAGGCATACCTGAAATCAAATGTTCCCATCCTCTATTGTGGGTCATGAACAACAATACGTTTGGAAATACTAAACACAAAAGCCTTATAATGGTTTCTACTGTAGATTTTCTACCAGTTAAGGCTTTAAATAGTTCTAAATTCTGGATAAAACCCCCTTAAGTAATTTAAGCTATAAATTTAGGAGAGTCCGAATTTACCCAACATGTCCGAAGTAACACCGCCTGACAGTATTTTGTTGAAAAGTCATCGTTTATGGTAAAAAATTAATCTTCTTGGTTAAAAATTCATCTTTTTGTTTGAAAACTTATAATTTTATTTGAAAAATAAACTGTTCTTGGGCAAGTTGGACACAGCTGAACCTGGTTTATGATGATTCGAATTATGCACATCTGAGTGTGTTGATATATTAGCAACAGCTGGATGAAAAAAAGTAATCCGATTGCTGAGATAGTCACTAGCCTCCATATATGCTTCTTCAGCGGCGTAGAAGTGTTGATCCTTAAAGTACTCCTCAGAGCTCTTTAACTCTTTCGAAAACGTGGCTTTTAACGGCCGATTAAGCTTTTGACAGCTGCTCCAACTATTTTCCAGAATATATAAACGTTTTTGAGAAATAGCAAGTGTCATATTTTTCTTGCTGACCCTTTTTCGTATATGCGATCATTTTTTTTGTATCGAATGCATAAGGGGTCGTTCATATATTACGTAAGGTATTTTTCTCTTGTTTATATCGTTATGTCCTTCTCAACTTCACAGCAATTCTGTTTTCGTCTTTATTTAAATAAAAGAAAAACGTCTTACGTAATATATGAACGATCCCTAAGTGCATGTTGTTCATAAAGCATTTCTTGCAGGTGCAAGGTCTGCTTAGCTGCATCTTCTTCAGTCATTGTGAATTGGATTTGATTGATTATCTCAATGTATAGATTTGATTTTAATTTCAAAACAAAATAAACTTTGAAACATTTGAATACACGATATCGTTTGAGAAAGTCTAATAACACGTATTAATTTCGAACAGTCATAATAAGACTTTGTTGAGGATAGAGACAAGAGTTCGAGTTAATTATAGACGCCGTATCAAGAAATCTATAAAGATGAAGCGCGATGTGACGGTTCATTCTCGAAATTGTGAAGATTTTCACTTGAACACGACAAGTTTTTATGATTTTTAGGTTTATTTCCATACTTAAGATTTTTACCCAGGTATGTTCCAAATACAAAATTCTTAGAATGTAGCATTTTTTGTGTCCCTTCCAATATCTCGCATGCTCCTTCGAGAACTATTTACTAAGGGCTCCTTTCGCCGATATGTGCGACATACCGTAGTAGTGTTCCGAGCCAATCAGGGGCTGTGAAGCTCACATTTTAGCCTGAGCATCTGTTTTCTCATTACCTTAAAAAGATCTTGAAGGCATCTCCAGACTAATCTGGAGAGAACCTCTTCAGATGTGAGAGCCTTCAGTGCTGCTTAGCTGTCAGAGCAAATGTAAGTAGCATGACCTTTATGAGTCCGTTTCCAAATTTCCGCCAGGCAAGCCTTAATAGCAATTATTTCGGCCTGGAAAACTGTAAGGAACGTGCCAGGTGCTGCTGTTATCTCAGCCCTGGGTTGTCCCCATAGATTGCAGTCCCTGTTCTCGAGGAGTCTTTAGAGCCGTCTGTCTACAAAACGAGACCTCTTAGTGCAAGTATTTCTTCCCTTCTACCATCATTATGCCATTTTTTCCTTTTAGTGCAGATGCCCTTGAATGGTTTCATGAAGAATAATTTCCTCAACATAACATCAGTTTGCATAGCGAGAATATTATCCTCGCATAACATGCGCCTACTGATGTCATGTAGATCTTCCATCTCAATATCACTAAGGTTGTCTCTACTAGGAGTCTATACACTTCCGCTGCCGTAATCTTCCTTATGAAAAGGTGTAATGGCGGGATATCCAGAATGATCTCAAGAGCTGCTATTGGCGTTGTTCTCATAGCACCAGTAATTGCCAAGCAGAAAATCCTTTGAAGCCTTTCCAGTTGTTTAATAGAACTGATTAGTTCAATCTTTGGGAACCAGATCGTTCATAAATTTGCTATTGTAGGTCTAATTATGATTGTATATAACCAGTAACTGCTACTAGGGTTTAAGCCCCAGATTCTTCCTATTGCGCATCTACAGGCCCAAAAAGCTAACTTACCTTTTTTTAACGTTGCGTCAACATGGAGTTTCCAGGTTAATTAAGGGGCAAATATTACTTGTAAATACTTCACTGATTTTAAAAGTTATACTTCCCTACCGTAGAACTTAAGATTTCTAAGGTCAGGAAACTTCCTGCTTCTGGTAAAATGCATGAGTTCCGTTTTGTCCGGGTTAATGGACAAAGAACGGTCCCTGCACCGTTGCTATACTATGTTGAGCGCTGACTACATGAGTTCTACTGAGGTGCCCTCATGCTTCCCTGTTACCAGGATCTCCAGGCCATCTACAAAGCCTAGAGCCTGAAGCCCGATTCGTTTAAAACAAAAACCAGATCATCAATGACAAGTGCCTGCTAAGTGGATAAAAGAACTCCTCCCAGTGGGCATTCCCTTGAAACTTTAACATTCACTTCATCACCATTTAACGAAGTATGTACCGTTCTGCTTATCAACATTGAGTGCATCTACCTTTTTACCGTGTCACAAACTCCCTGTGTTTCAGCAGAACCGTATATGGATTCAATTGAGGTGTTACTAAATGCCCCCTCTATGTCTAAAATCGCTGAAATTGCTAATTAACCTTTCCGCATTGTATTATTAATGCGAGAGGTAAACGCATAGAATGCGTCTACGTAGATCTGCCTTTTTAAGAGGCAAATTGATTTCTATAAAGAGGTTTTTCCGCTAGAATTTCCTCTTTCAAGTAAAAATTCACAAACTTTTCTGTTGTTTTTAGCGTGAGCGAGGTCTAGCTGATTGATCTAAAGTATATTTCCTCATAGTAGGTATCCTTACCCGGCTTTGGAATGAAGATTGCCTTAACCTTCTTCCATGATATCGATGTGTATCCCATTGCTAGGCAGCATGTCCGAAAGATGGACGAGTTTCCGGTCAACCTAAATTCAAATTTAGAATCTCCTACGCATGCGCTAATTCTTTTGCTCCTGGTTAAAACATTCAAAGTGGCCACCCCTGTTGCGAATTTAAATTTCGTCCGTGCAATTTTGGATGTCCCGCCAATTTAAATGACTTAACGGTTATCGCCGACTAAAACTTGACGCAGACATGCTTGGACACTTTTAGTCATTTTCATGCGTCACGCCATGAATTGAAGTCAAGTTACAAATTTCGTGAAATTCTTGCATCTTTTGTAAAACTCTTAACGTGGTATATTCTCTCCAATAGGTCAAAAATATTTCTTTTAGGGTACATTCAACGTGGAACTTTGTAAGCTTTCCAACAGTTTTTAAAAAAAGCTTTTTCCTTTTTTTGGAGGATTAATCACTCTTTAAACGGCACATAAGCTCGAGTAAATGAAACTGCAATTTATGTATCCTGTTTTTTCAGCGAAAGTCTTTAAAATTGATCCATTTCCATTTGTTCTTACAGAAGTAAGTTCGCAGGGCGACACACCCCGACGCCTTGGGCACGCGCGCTTCCGCTTCACTCCTTCTTTGAGCCAATCAAGCGAATCAGCCGAAAATTCTATGTGGGGTAAGTAACTTATTCTTTATGTCACTTGTTACAGTTACGTTACTTGCTTTTTCTTTGAATGAAAATCATTTTTTCAAACTGAAAATTTAGATATTCCATCCTTGGTTGAAAATTAAACTATTTTCCACTTAAAGAAAGTATTTGCTTTTTCTGTGAATGCTTCCAATTCAATCGATTCTTTATGATCTTGAAGGGGGGGAGGGGGACCCTGCAAAATTGCTTTTCGATAAAACTGCGCTAATTGCTAAAAAGTGAGAGTGGAAAAATGTAGCAACAACGTGAAGTATGGCGGAAACTGACTGACGCCATCCCGCGATGAAAGCTGATAGCTTGATCGTACTGAGAAAATGCACTGTCAGTAACAGTCGCATTCACTTGTCTTGATTTTCAACCCACAAATAATAATTAATTAAAGACTGAAATTAGACGCAGACATGCTTCGGCATTTCTAGTCATATTTCGGGAACCCATAACAATTTTTTAAGTTTTATTGGCTCCATTTGAAGATAAGACCTTAAAACGATGTGATATAAATTTATCTTCAAGAGATCAGAAATATCTATTTTAGAGGTTATTAGACGTAAACTTTCATAAGCTTTCCAACGGATTCTTAAAAAAGTTTCTCCCTTCTTGTTTGAATGATTAATCAGGTTTCAAAGTGTACATAGACTTGAGTTAATAAAAGTGCAACTTCCGTGACATGTTTTTCTCTGTGTAAGTATTCCAACTTAAAAATTTATCAATTTCTATTTGTTCTGACAGACTTAAGTTTGCTTGGCGACTCACCTCATCACCCGGCCTCGTGCTCGCCCCAGCGTGGCCAACCTTCTTCGAGCCAACGAACCCGACCAGCCGACCATTCTGCGTTAGGTCAGTAACCTTTTTTTAAGCGACTTGTTACAGTTACGTTACGCAGAAAAAAAAAAATTAACTCGTTACAGTTACATCTTTAGCAATCAACTATAATAATCTCGCAACAATTTATATCTCGTCAATGTGACAATTAAGAAACATCAATTTAAAATCTCATAAAAATCTTTTCAACATAAAGTTGTATATAATTCAAGGAACCGTTTAGGTTGGACCCCAAGTTAAAAGATTAATTAAGGGTTTGATTCCAGGACTGCACTCTTTAATTTCTTAAGGGTCCGCATCCGGAACTAAATCTTTTTAATTCTTAAGGGTCCGGGTCCGGAACTTATAAATTCTTATGGGGCCTGGGTCGTACACGTACCCCTTAAATTCTTATGGGTCCAGGTTCGGACCAGATCCTTGCTGGACCATTTAGGTCCGCGGGCCCTTTAAAAATAAGGGATTCCGATCTCTTATATGTGGTGAAGGTGGTGGTGGTACGGATAGTTTGTTGTTAGTCTTTATCTCACTATCTGGCATTGGATTAGAGTACCACAAACTTTACAATATCGTTTGCGTTAAAACAATTTCAGAATGACGTTCTTCTACTTGGTAGTATTGTTATACCAGCAGGTTCAGTGGGACTGTAATGTACCTTGTTAGCCTGCTTTAACAACAATTCGAGAAGGTCAACAATTTTCAAGTACTTTTTATCTCCCATCTAGATGAATTAATCATCAAAATGAATAGGATTTATTCTACGTACACTGTACATTATATCCAAATATTGTTTCCTATTATGATGAAACATCCTGAGGAACTTGTTGGTAAGCCACTGATGACTGTCAACAGGATCTGTCGCAGTATCTTCTTCAACTATTGTTATATCTGACTGTCCTAAAGCCTCTTCTTCATCGTCATCAACAGTCATAAATGACGCGTTCTCATCATCATCATCATCCTTTGGTTTAATTTTTTCAGGTCGTGTTGGTTGGATTTCACCTTTTACTTTAGGCGGTGGTTGTTTAATGTAAGCCTTTGATTCAGGCAACACTTGATTGACTTGTTCATTAGTAGCATCTTTAGTGATGTCGACTAGGCTCTGTAGTGTTTTTTGCATGTCTGTTTTTTTACAATTGGACCTAAAACATCCTTCTGCTTGCTCAAATCCATGATGATGTGACTGCAGCTTAATCAGTTACATATGATGATCGAAAGACAATAATCACCGGTGGGCGTCACCGGTGATCGGCGACTAAAATTTGAAGCAGACGCGCTTGGGCATTTTTAGTCATATTTCGAAAACCCATAACGATTTTTCAAGTTTGATTGCCTTGAATTAAAGAAAAGACCTTAAAACTATGTGGTACAAATTGGAGACTTTTGCTACGATTTTCCTAGGCCATGCCATGACTTCGAGTCAAGGTAAAAAATTCGATAAATTTTTATTTTTTATTTTTGAACTTCTCACGTGGTATATTCTCATTAAAAGATCAGCAAGATCTATTTTAGAGGTCATGTGACATGGCATTTCATAAGATTTCCAACGGGTTTTTAAAAATTGTTCCCCTTTTGTCTTTGAACGATTAATCAGGTTTCAAAGTGTACACAGGCTTGAGTAAATGAAACTGCAACATATGTGGCATGTTTTTTTCAGTGTAAGTATTCTAAATTAAAAATTTATCAATTCCTATTTGTTCTTACAGACTTATCTGGAGTTTTCCGGTGCCCGCGCTCGCGGTCGCCTCAGCTTAGCCAACATTCTCAAAGCCGACCTTCTCCGAGCCAAGCTTCTTCGAGCCACTCAAGTCGACCAGCCGACCGATCTTTTTCAGGTGACTAAATTAGCAAGAAAATTATCTCGATACAGTTGCGTTACTTATAAAAGTATCTTCAAGTTCTTAAAAAGTTACTATGAATTTTGGCCTCCCCCCACGCCTCTTAATTTTTGAAAATTACAAAAAATGGACATACCTAAAATAAAATCTACCTACGCTATATTTTGAGATGTCAATGTGACACTTTCTTAGTATACATCAGTTAAAAATCTTATAATCAGTTTCATTAGGGTATGTGTTTATTTGTCCACAATTTCATTTTAACAGAAAATCACCAAAAGTTACCAAAAAGAAACAAGACTTAAAAACCTTTGTTAAAGCAAAGACTAAAATGAATGTCAGTTGACGGAAATGACAGCTTTAAAATTGGTTCAAGAGGATATGATTTTTTAAAGCGCATTCCCATGTAGTTTCCAAATGAACTCGATGTTTCGCTAAAATTCAAATTGGATAAATGAAAAATTTCCATTA
>CAKNWW010346452.1:0-11917 GCA_932074435.1 Andricus kollari
CCGCGTCCGAGACGTCACTGGTTTCTGCCGCATAGTGGTTTTTAATGTGTGTAGAATTCTACTCTAGGAACTCCGGGTCATAAAGAGCATCAGTTGTAGAAGGTCTTGTGTCAGAATTCGGGGGTGGGCTGGGCGATAGGATTGTCGGATCGGCCAGCCGAAAATAGGGCGTTTCACGGACGAGATACTCGGCGAGATCGTCGAAAGTATCAATCTGCAACGCCCTGGGACTCAGTGGAGATACAGATCGGGAAGTCACTACGGGCTCGGGCCCTACTTTTGGTACTCGAAGGTAAGGGGATGGGACACGTATTGTGATGCCTGGGGGGCACCTGCCTGGGCGGCCAGGGCAGCCCTCCGCTTCGCGGCGTTGCGCTTTCGTAGGCTGGACCGATTTCTAGGTTCGCGACTGTGATTTTCCCTCAGCATGAGTCAAAACCTCTTCTTAAAGGAAAAAAAGAAGACAAAAACCAAAAAAATGAAAAATGGACTTATCCGCTGCTGATCGCGCACTGAAAGAGCCCCTTACACAGGGGACATTCAACAACCGTAGAGCATAAAAAATAAGTCGATGTCATACGCGTGGGAGAAACTCCAGAGTAAGGGGCGTAATTATGGCATCGTGGAACGTTGCAGGAAGTCGGTGGAACGGAGTAAGGGTACGCGGCAGGAACCCGGTAAGTTACTGACACGCTGACGGGGGGATTCCCTGGTCCACTGTAAAAACACGCACTGCTCGATGTTGACGTGATTAGAGGCACGGTCACGGGATCGTCACCCTTTATTCGCGCCCTAGAACACTGGGGAACTGGGGGGGGGGCCCCTTCACCGGTCATCTTATCCTTTGATGGAATCGTCGGGGTGTTGTCCTCCTCCTCTTTCTGAAGTGCGTTGGCCGCTACACGACGCTTGTTCGCAAAACCTTTTTCGCAGATTAGGACGACGCCTCTTCTTTTCTGGGACCCTGGCTTCCTTGAGCCCTCAATCCGAGGGGATTCCCTAAATGAGAAGCAACAGTGTCACAAAAAGACAAATAAAATTAATACTTTGGAAGCAGGAAGGAGGGATAAAAAGGACAGAAAACACGGGGGATAAGGAGTGGTCCCCGTGGAATGCACCTTTTATTGGGACCCAGTGGGACCTCAGAGAATGGGTACCGCTGAGTCCTCAACAGAGGCATTCGAAGAGAACTCATCTTGAAATCGTAATCAAATTGGCAGTTTAGAGTGAATTTGACTGAAATAAAACAAAAATTAATTGTCACAATTTTCGTGCATAATTTTTCATTTTTTAGAACAAAGAACTCCTCTTTCGTACAAGGGGGCTCCCAACTTCGTTTGTTTTTATATTTTTTCATTCATTAATTGTCGCCCGCAAGCGGTCTAACAATTTAATAATGAAAAAATATAAAAACAATAACTTTCTTCCCTGAGACGTTTTCATTTAGTTATTATCAAACTATAAGATATATTCTATTAATGAGTTTAGAGGTAAGGTAGATTAAGAAAATGCGTACTAATATTCAATTATCTTTGTTTTAATAAATCGATTGGCTGACTCCGGTGAGACGAGGCAAGGTATTGGAATTTTCGCGATTCCCAAATTCCTAGCGTATCAAAAAGTCGTGTACCTTACTTTTACAGAAAGCACTTCTGCGCGTCTCGAAACTTCTCACTTTGGCGCGAACGGTCGATCATCGTTTGTACGTCACCATTTTTCGTAAGCGTCTAATAACCCTTTCGTGTGCCCCCCTTTTCGTGCATCAGCGAACAAGCGGCAGGGCTCTCCCGATTCGGGTTCCGCGTGCCGGCCAAGAATATAAATATGGGTCGTTCTCACGTTAATTCTCCACACAACTTTAGTAGTCAATGGAGTTAATTCGCGGAGCTTCGCAAAAAACATAAGAGCGTCGCAGGTACCGTCTCGGCCTCCTGCCTTGTCTCGACGCACCTGTGTTGGATCTCAACACGTCACAACGTAATTTTGCATTGTGTTATTTGAAAATATCTCCTTATCCAACCCCTTCCCATCACTTCTGATATTCATTTACTCTTGCGTGAGTTGCTATATGGAAAATTTGTATTAAATAACTTAGTCTTATTTTCAGCCTATGCTACGCTCAGTTGCCAATTTTGCAACGAGTATACCACGAGTTCTAGTCAAACGCTTCGTCTGAGGACTCAGTGGGTACTTATTTTTCGGAGGTCCCAGCGGGTCCCAATACAAGTTGCATTTGACAGGGACCACTTCTTCCCCCCCCCCCCTTGTACGAAAGATGAGTTCTTTGTTCTGAAACATGAAAAAACTATGCACAAAAATTGTAATAAATAATTTTTGTTTTATTTCAGTCTCTTTCACTCTCAACTGCCAACTTGATGACGACTTCAAGATGAGTTCTCTTCGAATGCCTCTGTTGAGGACTCAGCGGGTGCCCATCCTCTGAGGTCATACTCGGTCCCAATAAAAGGTGCATTCCACGGGGACCACTCCTTATCCCCCGTGTTTTCTTTCCTTTTTATCCCTCCTTTCTACTTCCACAAGCTATTAATTTTATTTGTCTTTTGGTGACTCTGTTGCTTCTCATTTAGGAAATCCCCCGGATTGAGGTCTCATGGAAGTCAGGGTCCTAGAAAAGAAGAGGTGTCGCCCTAATCTGCGATAAAGGTTAGCGACCAAGCCTCGTGTAGCGGCCAATACACTTCAGAAAGAGGAGGAAGACAACACCCCGACGATTCCATCAAAGGATAAGGTGACCAGTGAAAGTGCCCCCCCCCCCCCGCCCCCGGGGGGGGGGGGGGGGGACAAAAGGGGGCGAACTCGTGACCGTCCCTCTAAGCACGTCAACATCGAGCAGTGTGTGTTTTCCCAGTGGATCAGAGAATCCCCCGTCAGCGTGTCAGTAACTTACCGGTTTCCTGCCGCGTACCCTTACTCCGTGCCACCGACTTCCTGCAACGTTCCAGGATGCCATAATTACGCCCCTTACTCTGGAGTTTCTCTCACGCGTATGACATCGACTTATTTTTTATGCTATACGGTTGTTGAATGTACCCTGTGTAAGGGGCTTTTTCAGTGCGCCATCCGCAGCGGATAAGTCTTTTTTTTATTTTTTTGTTTTTGTTTTCTTTTTTTTCTTTAAGAAGAGGTTTAGACTCATGCTGAGGAAAAATCACAGTCCCGAGCCTAGAAATCGGCCCAGCCTACGAAAGCGCATCGCCGCGAAGCGGAGGGCTGCCCTGGTTGCCCAGGTAGGTGCCCCCCAGGCGTCACAATACGTGTCCCATGCCCTTACCATCGAGTACGAAAAGTAGGGCGCGAGACCGTAGCGACTCTCAAATATCATCCAAAAGGAGCCGCGAGTGAAGCGCTGTCCGAATTGAATGACTCCCCCCATCCCCATGCCGCTAAAACTGTGTCCCCCTCCCGATTTGTATCTCCCCTGAGTCCCAGGGCGTTAAAGATTGACACTTTCGACGATCTCGCCGAGTACCAATCATTGTTCAATCAAACCACTACACATAAAATTCCTTCCCATCAATCTTACCCTGCGGGAATTTCACTCACCCGTCCGCGGTTCGGAACTTTTGTCACTTACGCGTAATCCTTTAAGTCAAAGTCCCGGATTTAAACAAGAATTGAGATTTGAGAGTTTTAAACATAGCCTAAAATCGAATAGCTTGTCCCGGGGAAGTGTAAAGAGATCTTGTCATGGGAGCGTGAAAAGCCCAATTGGGTGGACGTAAATAAATCTCCCTCCGACGGGTTAAATCGAATCGGAATAACGTAGTTGGAAATTTAAACGCACTTCCTCTTCCTCTTTGCTCCATTCGTGCAAGGTCAAGTTTAATACATATATAACAAACGAGACCAGAGGAAAATTGTTACCGACAGTTATTTAGGCGGAGGAGAATTAGTTTTCAAAATCGAATCTCAAAACGATTGGGAAAACTATTTCTGTGCCACTGAATTACTTCACTGGGATGTAAAAACGAATAGAGGGTCAAAAATTTAAACGGACTCTCTCCCTTTTGGTTAGAAACAGTTCATCGCTATTACTCAGTCTGGTAATGTGGAAAAATACGGTGTTGTGAGTGCTTATGCAATACACAAGTGTCGTGAAGGTAAATAAAATACTGGAGTTGCTGTACCAAGCAACGGCAATACATACGTGTCAAATTTATCCCTATTAAGAAGAGCAGAACAATTATAAAAAGTATCTCTACAAACCTCTGTTCTTCCTAATTTGTAGAAGTAGGACTAGGAATACAACTTTAAGGTAAGGTGAAAATGTCTCGATTTAATTTTAATTCTGATATCTTGTTCATGTAAAATTGTGAGTGGTGAGCAAATACCATTACCAAGCCCAAAGTATACGGAATTAATCAGAGTGGTTTCTTGTTTTGGAATAAACAGTTTAAATAATTTAAAAGTCTCGGAGTTGAAATGTTGAAAATAATCTTTGATCTCTACCATTGATTTGAATCCTATTTCCAGTAAGGTACAACATTTTCAGTACGAAAAAAATGAAAACCTATCCCATAAATAAAGAGGAGTACTTAAGATGTACTCTGCAGTTATGTAGCCTCCCATCCAAATATTCAACGTGAGACTTAAGATATCTTACTTGTGACTTGCAAGATATATTTCTTATTATTAAATTGTAAAATTCTAAAAGATTAAACAGAATACTTGGTTGGTAACAAACTGATGGTGGCAGCGGTGAGATAGTTTTCACGCTGTTGCTACCGCCACGTTACTAGTTACTATCAAAAAGTAACACACCTATCATCAGCAAATTTGATATTAATTTTCCTAAAAATCTATGAATCACAGATTCTTAAAGTGTCAAGATTTTTGTATGTTTCATGAGTTGATGGTTCACCGAGTGAATTTTTTTGGCTGAAATTAAAATTAGTTTGATTAACTTAATCATTTCTAATTTTATCACGCTGGACTAACTCAGAGAAAGGTTGTAAATTTTACTAATCAGACCAGGCCAATATCGACGTAGGCTGATTTAAAAAATTGTAATTTTTGAATTATAAAATAAATGAAATTATTGAGTTTTAAAATTGAATAAAAGAAAATATAGTGTTTCTAGAAATCTGTCAACTCTTAAATTAACAGAAGGTCGAGTCGAAATTTCAACAGTGTAAATACTTAGTAATTTACTACCGTAAGAGAAAGTATAACTGAAAAAAATTGTAAGTGAAATGTTGATTGGAATTAACGCAGTAAAAGAGAATAATGAGCGTAATTTCCCTTTGAATAAAAATTTCAAATGGAACTCTTGGTAATTCTTTCACTCTGTAGAAACATATTGAGTCTTAGACTCTGTGGGTCCACGTCGACAGATTGAATAATTATTCTTTTTCCACATAGGACAAGAAGAAAGAAAAATTTAAATTAGAATTCTTTCAATTTAAATTTGTTTACAATTCATCGGCTCTGAACTTTAGAGAATTCAGTTTTTCGGTTCGTCGTAGTTTTTGAGTTTCTTTTTGCCCCATGTCCGCACAAGAAAATTCCACTGTAATAAAACAGTCTTGTAAGAAAAGGAAACGTTCCGGAAAGAAACACTGTAAAATTTCGACTGCGCCTAGTTCTTTAGAAATATTTCGAAATTTAGTTTTCCCTGTGAAAAGAATCGTACCTATATGTGTGGCCAAACCTACCAAACGAAGTGAATTACCAGTACAAGAAATCTTGCCGGTGTTAGCCCAAACCCAAGTTGAAATAATAGACTTGGAAGTTGAAATCGCTCTTGAACAACGACAACAGGCGTTCAGGGAAGAAAATCACACGCGGAATAGGAATAACCTAATGATGGGAGAAAACCCACAACTAATAGAACTTTTCCATAGTGACATTTCTGATGCAGAAACCGAACTAGCCGAATCTGATTCTGGGCCTTAATTTATAGTTAAATCCATTCAAATACAATTTTAAACATTTGCGGTACATTTTGCTCAACCCTCACTGATTCATTAGTTAATTAGTATCTAAGTGAATCACTCCGACAGTTCCTGGGAGTAGTATACGAGAGAAAGCGAAGTTTTAGTGGTAGGTTTGTTTATTAGAAATCTTTATAAAAACTTCACTCAAATGCCTGACCCGAAAAATACTAACCATAATCCAGGGTTAAATGCATCAGAGGTGAATGTAACAGGGAATCCACCTAGCATTCAAAATAGAGGTGGCCTGTTTAATCTAGATGCAAGCACTGCAATGGCATCGGTCCTGGAATGTATGACTCTCCAACAAAGCACATATCACATTCCAGTATTTATCGGTAATGAACCACCTTTTAAGGAATTCATTCAGGACATTGCAAATGGTGCTGTTTATACAAGTGATACAGAACCAGGATTTATTCAGGCAGTCCTATCCAAGCTTAAGGAAGTCGCTAGGAAAAGTGTTCGCGGAAAACAGTTCGTAAAAGTCGATGATCTGATATCTCATCAATCCGCCATATAACTCACAATATCCTCCTGACAATATGTACCGAAACATGTCCTGGAGAGGTCAAGGGAAAGTAACTGGAAGTGTAACCCCACTTAGGCCCACCAAGACCTCAGGGAAATTTAAAATCCCAGCAGACTTCTTGCACGGACGCGGCAACGAGTCAAAACTCCAAGGAGCGTCCGACCAAACGCGTACAGTTCCCGGACAGTACTATCGGGTCCTACGAACAGGGTCCAAAGTAGGAGATTCCCCAGTAGTCACTCTAGCCGCACCAGAATTCCGAAATCAAAAATCAAGTTTCCTTGTAGATCCGGAGTCTGATGTGACCCTGATTAAAATTCAAGCCTTACGACGGGATCTCACCTACGAAGCTCAAAATGCGGTATTTTTGACAGGAATAACACAGCATCTAGTAAAAACGATTGGAACATCATATATCTCGTTAATTAGCGTACCCGTGGAATTTCATGTAGTGGAAAACGATTTCCCAATTTCACCAGATGCAATTATCGGCAGGCCTTATTTGAGAAAAGAACAAGCTCAAATTTCGTTTCGCCATAATTCTTTGGTCACTCTATCCGACCCGATCACCCCAATTCCATTTATCGACAAGGAGTCAAGAGTAGCTAAGCAAGTACTAAAACCGAAAATTAAACCTTTTGCCCGAATTTTAAAAATCAAGGCACGGACTCGGCAACCTGTAGACATTGACATTACAAATTCAGAGATACAGGAGGGATAGTTACCAAAGATCGCAACTCCGGAAGGATTGTATCTAGGCGAGGCTATAGTTTTGTCGGTAAACGGAAAATGTAACGTTCTTGCCATAAATACGCTAGAAGAGGACGTGAGTATAGAAATTCCGCCTCAAGAACTGGTTCCTTTGGTTTTTGTAAATTCTCAGGAAAAGAATCTTCCGATTCTAATTCGGAGGACCGTCCGGGAAACTTGCAAGAAACAATAAACGGGAAATATTCCAAACGAGTGGAAAAGGTGATACAAAGTTTACATGTATCTCACCTAACATAAGAAGAACAACGATTAGTATTTCAATGGGCTGTAGACTATTCGAATATCTTTTATCTAAAAGGGGAAACAATGACAAGTACCCCATTAGTACAACATCGAATTCCTACGATAGATGATACTGTGGTGGTAAGAAAACAGTATCGACACCCGCATGGTTCGCGAGAACAAGCTGATGCCCTTCTCCAAAAACAATTACAAAGCGGTATTATTGTTCCATCTAAATCCCCTTACAGTGCATGCTTACTGATAATCCCAAAGAATATGGATGCCTCAGGGAAAAGGAAATTCCGAATAGTAGCTGATTATCGAGCTCTCAATAAGAAAGTGATAGGAGATGGCTACCCTCTCCCTGACATAACAGATATCCTTGACCAATTAGGCAAGCCCAATATTTCAGTGTTTTCGATTTGGTTAGCGGTCACCACCAAATAGAAACGCCCCCAGAGGATCGTGCTAAGACGGCTTTCTCAACCCCGAGAGGACATTTTGAATACACACGAATGCATATGGGAATCAAAAATGCTGCCGCGACATTTCAGCGTCTCATGGATACTGTGCTGAAAGGTATGCATCGAACCGAGGCATTTGTTTACCTAGATGACATCATTGTCTATTCAAACTCTCTAGAAGAACTTGATATCAAGACAAGACGGATATTCGACAGCCTTCAAGCTGCAAACATCAAATTACAGCCTGACAAATGCGACTTCCTCAGAACCGAAGCAGCCTATCTGGGCCGCATAATTGGAAAGGACGGAGGTAGGCCTAATCCCAATAAAATAATAGCGATTAAAAACTCCCCACGCCCTAACACCGTGAAAGCAGTCAGACAATTTTTGGGACATTCAGGTTATTAACGTAAGTTTATTAAGTACTATGCTAAATTAGCGAAACCCTTGACAGACTTTCTAAAAAAGGAGACGAAGTGGGAGTGGGGATCAACCCAAAAACGTAGTTTTATAAAAATTCGTAGACATTTATGCAACTAACCGATTCTACAATATGCTGACTTCGAAAGACCATTTAAGTTAACAACCGATGCTTCCGAGCCTATTGCCTATTATTCCAAAGTCATGAACCATTACGAACAGGCTTACCATGAACCTGAAAAGGAGTGCCTGGCAGTAGTGTACGCAGTAGAGAATTTCCGCCCCTACTTATACGGACGAGAATTTACCCTATCTTGCGATTGCGAACCTATTCACTTGATCGATTATGTGAATAATCCCGTTTCTAGACTAATTCATTGGATGTTGCGACTAAATGATTATCAATATAAACTTGAATACAAGAAAGGAAAGTTGATTAGAGGAGTCGAAGCCCTATCAGGAAATCCCGTGGATGAACAGCAATCACCAGGAGCTACACACTCCAAAGAATCAGACGAATCGTCTTCAGCTTCCTCATCTCCTATCCTGATTGACAAAAACACGGTTTTCACGAGAAGTGAGCCCATCTCAAAACAATTGCAAATATTAGCAATTCACAATCGCTCAAAACAATTCAAAGTTTTGCCGGTCACTCGTTCTACAACCGCCCAAGAAAAAGGCGAAGAAGCGAAAACTGCAAACTTGCCAGAACGACGCACTAGCATAAAGAAAGGCAAATCAACCTAAGAAGCATCTATACCGAAATTGGAATCCAAGGTAAAATCAATTCTAAAGAGAAAACCTTCCATTTCTGTATCCAAAACTATAACAAAAGGGCAACCCTCGATTCCCAGGAAACCAGGCGAAGAGGAATGTTACCTGGGATATCCTCATGCGACCCTGACGAAACTTACATTCCACCAGGTCACGTGAAATTTCCGGATCCCAATGAAGACTGTGCTGCTAAACGACGTCCTGGACGCAGAGCAGCAGAGGCTTCCAAAATCACCACACGCGTCAGCGAATCCTCCTTGGAAAGCGAGTCTCCCAATGAAACAGAGACTAGTGAAGATTCTGACCCTCCAGTATTTAGGAAAACTCATAGTGTGCTTCCAAATTTAGAAACCACTCTATCTAAGAAAGATAATTCTCTGCCTAAAAGCGCACCTCCTGCCACTCACCTACCAACCCCATGGTTTTCTCCATTAGTAGAACCCCGAGTAGATGTCTACATCGATGGTGCCTGCAGTTTCTCTGGCAACAAAAGAGCTAGAGCAGAAACTTACCCGGAATTTCGGATAAAAATTCCGGGGTGGCACGGCGAAGAACGGTCCGTTTCGGGGGCATTCCTACAGAAACCCAATCACCCATCGTTCGCACACAACCCTCGAGGAGGTCTTTGTTCCCGACACCAAGAGTGGGGATCACTCCTGAGGCAAGATCAACGCCGTTACCAACGACAGAATTGAAACTCGATAACCAACAGAATGGAAGTCCAGTTCGAAGCACCTTCGAACTCCAACCACGACGGCTTCAACCGTTAGAAACGCCTGAAAATTGTCCGGTTAATCCTACTTCTATCTCAACTTCAACAATCGATGTTACGATACCTTACATTGATCCGCCTTCTCCCTCGATAATTTAACCAGATCTTGAAGTACAAAAACCAATATCGATCGGTTTCGAAAAATCCAATGTTATTAATGAATGGAAAGAACCGCTAACCTACAGACGAGACAACGACGCACATTTAAACTCTGAAGATTGTCAACTAGGAAACCCCATCGTAAGACTCCTAGTAGCTGAGTAGAAATTTCCCAAGTGAGCCTACGATTTTTGATGTTGGAATAAAAATTAAAACTAATTATTGGAAAATAATCTACTTAATAGTATAAGAGCAGGTTATAAAACTTTTTGAGAAAAATTTATTTGTTTATTCACAATGTCCGGTTAAACATTTCTGCATCGTATGATTAACAAATCATTATTTCGTAAACTACTAATGGAAAATTGATTAAAATTTCAGGGAATGGTGAAAAATAAATGCGTTCAACAATAAAATTCTGAAAAACGTGCTATATGTTATTGTTGCTAATTTATATCATCTTTTAATAAACAAATGGCGATTTAACCCGGTTCTACATAGGATATTTGAAATTTTTTTCAAGTAGTGGGAAGCCTGAATGCTCAAGATCCAGAAACCGTTTCAACTTTTTTGTGCTCGCTCTTTGGGTTAATGATAAATAATATTGTTTAGCGTCGCGACCCGTGTTCTGCGGTGAGCGCACAAAAGGCGCGTTCACAGGCTTGTGCTTACCGGTTCTTATAAAACACGATTTTTTTTGCGAAGTCGCAAGCTTCGTATTTTAGCCAAGAGAAGAATTAAATTAAAGAAGGGGAATTTGTGATAAGTATGGATTTTGCAGAAAATTGCACGCTTCATGTGCAAAATGCAATCCACGGCCATCATTGGACAAATAATCAAGCCGCTCTCCATCCGTACGTAACACCGAAAAACGATATTCTAATTTTAATAATTTCCCACTAAGTTCAAGAATATTTGCAACCTAAATAGGCGCCAAGAATATATTCTTAATGTACGATGAAGGCCCTCCTATCTTAAGAATATATATTCTTGTCTAATTATATTTTGATAGTCCCCCACCCACCCCTGAACGTATCATCTATTTTGTGAATGAACCCTAATTATTTGTATGTTTTGCTTACCACTTTTCTTCAAAGCGAAACACTCAATGCCCAAAATTACAACAAACAAACGTTCAACTAAACAACCCGAAAAAACAATTATAAATAAGAAATTACACGCTGGTATTTAGCCTCACTATGTTACTTCTTGGTTGAAATGTGACGATAAAATGACATCCTTAGAATTGGTTGCATTTCTTCGAACTGCTTACTTATTACACAATCGAAAGTATGGAGTTTGTCCTCCTTATACTACTTCGTGGGTAAAACAATTAAAAATGGAAACTGATTCAAAGCACGTGGCACAAAACATTAAAAGAAATGATTTAACAGAGTAAGACGCATTTTCCTTTGCGCATTTCTTCTTTCTCCCTTTGGTTAGAAGATACGCTTGAAGTAAGAATTTCGCTTACTTTATTGAGAATATTGATAAGAATATGCCTGTAAGAATATGACACTCTTAATATTAGAATATCATTTTTTCGGTGAATACATTACTGCCAAAATGGAAAACAAACCGTTTCTGTTGAAAATGTAACCTCGGTGGAAAAAAAGAAAAATTAAATTTGACTGTGCGTATATTTCAGGGTGAATTGATTGTATACAATATAAGCCTTAGATGTAAAATAAGAATTTCTGATATTTTCATAATTCTGATGAACGGTATATAAGCGGAATATTCCGTGCCTTCATGGAATGCTGAGACGCCCTTGTGGCGCACGCTACTCGAGCGGGTATCGCGGAACGCGGCTCGCGGCGCTAAACAATATTATTTATCATCAACTCAAAAAGCGAGCACAAAAAACTTGAAACGGTTTCTGGATCTTAAGCGTTCAGGCTTCCCACTA
>CAKNWW010346457.1:1518-25004 GCA_932074435.1 Andricus kollari
TACTAGGTTCTCGTTGTGTTCTTTTAAAGTTGAGCCGAATACGACAATGTCGTCGAGGTAAACAAAACATTGTTTTCCTACCAATCCTCTCAGGGCATTGTCCATCATCCTTTGGAAAGTAGCGGGAGCATTTTTGAGTCCAAAGCGCATTCTGTTAAATTCAAAATGTGCTTCTGGTGTTGAGAATTCAGTATACTTTTTTGAGGTCTCACTCATTGGGATTTGGTGAAACCCAGAGCTAAGGTCGAAGGCTGAAAAGAATTTTGCATTCCCTAATTGGTCCAAAATGTCTTCAATGGTAGGCAGTGGATAAGCATCTTGTTCTGTGTCTTGGTTTACCTTGCGAAAATCGATTACTATTCGCCATTTCTTCTTACCAGACACGTCTTCCTTTTTTGGGACAACCCAAATCGGTGAATTGAAGGGTGATTTTGAGTCTCTTATGACACCTTTTTCCTTCAACTCGTGCATTTGTCTTTTTATTTCCTCTTTGTGACATTCAGGAAGACGATAAGATTTTAAATTTACTATTTTTCCGGTCTTCAAAATGATTTCATGTTCCACCAGATCGGTACATGGAAACGGGTCTCGTTCGAGGTTATAAATATCACTGTACCCTGCTATTATTTTCTACAATTTAGGAGCTTCCGTTTTTTCTACGTGCTTCAATCTAGTCTTGCTTAATAAATATTGAATCCTGTTTTCCTGGTTCTTTTCCTCCGAAGTAACGCTCATTCTATTCGTTTCCTTAATTTGCTCTATTGCTTCGTAATCGATTTTTTATGGTATTATCAACGCGTCTCATAAAGGGGTAACTTTTTCTTGTCTACGTAAAGGAAGTCCTTAGTTAAATGGTATTTATCTAACGCGTTAAAAAAGTGCAGGCCGATGATACCTTCCTCTGGTAAGGGAAAATCATCATCAATTATATGGAAGAGATGCAGTTTTCCTAAGTATGGTATTCTTACCGCTTGTTTTGAATGATGTATATCTCTCTCCATGGCAAAACGGTTTTGTTCTTCCTCTGTTACTTCGTAACAAACTAATGGGTTTTGTATATCCCCCATATCCAAAATATTCCTTACTCCCGGTGGTCTTTTCTGGTTCGCTCTGTTGTGAAAACCCTGTTGCCTAAGTTTAGTTGAGCATTGTCTCTCAAAGTGACATGGTTTCTTACAATAGTTGCAGGTCATTTGAATTCTTTGCTGTAAGGGCAATCCATGGTTAGGAACGTCGGAGGGTTGGTTCCGCATTTGTGGAAGCTGGTTTCGTCCTGTGGGTGGTCCCGTGCTTCTCATTGGCAGTCTGTTGTTGTGGGGTTAAGGCGGTCGAAGTGCCGTCAAGACTTTTGTGCGGAACAAGGTCTAATTGCTCTTTTAGCATGCCCAATTATTTTTTCAGTTATGATGTAATCTAGTAGTAGATTCGGTTGGGAACATCTGAGCTTCGCACGTTTAACAGTGTTGACGAAGTCGTGCACACCAACGTCATCGTGTCCGCTGAGAACTTCTACCGTGCGGATAATCTCCTTTGCCTGAGAGAGAGTTTCAAAGTTTTCTATCGCTGCTCGGTGCCTTGCTGGTAGGTTGCCTCTCTGTGTGGTGGTGCCATGAGTGAGTGTCGGAATGTGACTCGCACTTGTGTGAGTTAAGGAATTTGAGGGTTGCCTTCCTTCTATGTTGCATCTGTGTGTTGCGTCGTGCACGGATGTAGGCGGCTGACTTGAATTCGACGGTTGCCTCGCTGCTGCGTTACAGCTCTGTCTAGTGTCATGCGGGTATACAGGCAACTGGCTCATATCGGCTGTTAAGGAATGCGGTGGTTGGTCACCGGGCCCAAAGGTTCCTGTTGCGTGCATTGCTGTTACACTGCTGTTCGGCTCGATTCTCGGTGTATTGTTATGTGCGGGTGGCGTCGACTGGCACGTACCGTTTTCCAAGGAATTCGGGGCTAGTGGAGCGGGCCGAATGGTTCTTTTAGCTGGTTCAGGTGTTGCTTCCTCGTCCGAAGATTCACGTTCTCGATGGGATTCGTCCTATGTTAAAAGTGCATTGCTGATCCTAGCGAGATCTCTTATCTCGTTGGCTCTTTTCAAATTTTCGTCGTTCAGAATCCTCATGTTGGCTCTCATGGTTCATTGCATCTCCTCGATTAATTGTAATTTACTCAGGAGATTTTCCCTATAGGCGTTGAACGCCAGTTTTTCCTGATTGCGAGTGTCGAGTATAGGTGTCGCGAATCGCGTTATTAATTTTACAAAATTTGGTATATTTTAAACCCTTCACTTGCGGGATCGTGCTACAAAAATGCCTCAAGGTTAATTCAGAGTAGATCGTCGGTTTATTAGAGGATATAGAGGACGTGGAGCACCAACGTCATACCTTCTGACGCCAGCCTATTCAGCGAATTATTTCCTCACTTAGCCTTATCGAAAACGCCGATGCAATTCAATCACCGTTCGACGTATGCGAGACATATCTACTGGGGAAATATCTGAACAAGATTCGAAACTAACTTACAACTAAAATAATGCTTACTTTTTTCTCCTGTCGTCTCGTTCCGTGTCAGTCAGGTAGATAGCAGTTGTACTTCAACGGCCGTAGACGTCCTGCTGCTATGCGGTTGAACCGGGTGTGGCTCGATGATGCGTTTCTTTCAGAGGCTTATCGCTTGGTTCAGCGGGCTCTCTCCGGGATGGGAAGATCCTCAGATCTTTTACCAAGGTTCCGTAGATGCCTTGGAAGTCTCAGCTTCTGATGGTCGTTGCCTGGGCTGCGAACAGAATCCGTAAAGTCCTGGTTCGAGTCGAAGTTCCTCGTTGTTTGAAATTACTGGGGGTGTTCCGTAGATACTTCTTCCCCAGGATATAGTGAACGGGATCCTGGCAGGATCGCCAATTGTGTAATAGTCTGAAGAATAATGGACCTTTTCTTTGTATCAATGCCTGAACTGTGAGACAGGACTTCTTTATTTAATATTGACCTTTACTGCTAAGCGGTAGGAAGCAGACTTACTTTCTACACAAGGGATGCGTTACGCAACCCCGTCAAGCTAAGGCCCATGCCTAGACGAAAAAGTGTGGAGATTTGCCGATGCTGTTACAAGGTGCAATAATTCCATGTAATAGTGAGTTTCTTTCTATATTTTTCCTTGAGATAAAAATTCACAAAGCTGAAATGTTCAATTTTGTCTATTTGTTTGATACATTATTGCTCTGTAAACAAAATTACAAATTGCAAACCACAGTTCTCTGTAAAATTTAATGCTGGGCATTTATAAAAAGATAATGTTTAAATCAGTCAAAAAATACTACCTGTGGGTTATTATGAACAGTAAATTACTGTTCTAGACAACTATGCGGCAGTTGTCAAGAGGGGGATCGCTAAGCATTTTGCTGGCGCGCTTCCACTGAGTATAACTTAAAGCGCGTTCCAAACTGCGTGGCGTACGGCGCGGAGTGTGTGTTGGCGTTGGCGTGGGCAACCGAGCGTATACAGTCCTGAACTATTTTGCCGTCAGAATCAGTAGTTTCTAGACTTAAATTTTAGTCCAGTCGCCAACCAGATTCCCGTCTGATTGACGAGGTACATTCGATTTTTTTTAATCTTATGTAAAATCATCTCCAGAATCCAAAACTGTGTAGCAGAACTCTGATAAATGCGCCGTTTTCGAAATACTCGCTATTAATTATTTTTTTATAAACGTTACATTAAACATTTAAAATTTGAAATTGTTTTTTCTTTTCTTGTTAGACAAGCTCACGAGAAACAATAGTTATGCCGGCATTTTTTCTTTCCGTCGAATATTCATTGCATAAAATCAATTAACGTGTAAAATAAGCAGGGCCGAATTTTTTGTTTTGGAAAGCAGGCAGTAATAACAAAGGCCCCTACATTAGAGGCGAACCTAGGTCCCCCACACCCCTAAATGCGTATTTTATGAATGAAAAAAGTAACACTATTTTAAAAATACCAACTGTTACACAAATTTTTGCAATGAACACTGTTCCTCTAAAGTTAATAATTTGCAAGATAACAGTGCTTTTGTTATAAGTAATTTTATCGCCTTACAACTAATAGTCATTTTTCATTGCGTGAATTAGCGTTAGAGAAAAAATTCCTGCAAGAGACTATACTTACCTACTTCATAAATACAAACATATCTAAAATTATAATTGAATTGTTTAAGTTTATGCGAATTGGGATGATTGATTGACTTACTCACTTTGAATTGATGCTACTCTTTCTGAAAAAAACATAAAGGTATGAGAATTGGTATATTTATTCTTTGAAGTTTTACTAAATGATGGTATGGGCAAAAATTGCAAAATTTAAATGTATGGACCTGTACAATTGTTAAAATTTGAGCGCCCCTCTCTGCTTCTACGTTTGATAGAAAGACGGGAAAAAATCTGAAAATTTTCGGAAATTACTAATAATTTAGTCATGTCAATTAATTTATTGTTCTTTTATTCGTTGAAGAGTTAGTAAAATCTATTTTTTTGAGGAGGATGACAATAGGCCTATTATTGATGCAGTAAACTTGACAGCGGGCGGTCAGCGCGCACATGGCAGGCACGCTGGAGATCCAAAAGCGTAGACACTGTGCAAGGGTTACGGGCATACAGCTTCAGTCTGCCCCTTACCTTTCCACCGTATCTATGACCTTAAGTATCAGTTTCGAGTCTATTGTCTTCCTTTTCAGAAAAATAGGTCGTAATAACTCTTCGACGAATAAAAGAACAAAAATTTAAATGGTATGACTGAATTCGTAGTAATTTCCTAAATTTTTCAGATTTTTTCCCGTCTTTCTATTATACGTAGAAGCAAAGATAGTAGCTCCAAATTTAAACAATTGTACAAGTCCATATATTTAAATTTCGCAATTTTGCGCAACATCATCATTTTAGTACATCTTCAAAGAATAAGTACACCAATTTTGACACATTTATTACTTTTTCCGAATGAGTTACATCAATTCAAAGCGACCAAATTAAACAATCATCCCAATTTGCATAAATCTCAATCATTTATTGATCATTTCAGATATACTCGTATTTATCAAGTAGGTAGGTATAGTTTCTAGCAGCAATTTTTTCTCTAGCACTAATTCGCTCAATGAAAAATGATTATGGTAACGCGATAGAATGACTTATAACAAAAGCTCTGCTATCTTGCAAATTATTAACTTTAGTTGAACAATGTTTATTACAAAAATGTGTATGTCAGTTGGTACTTTCAAAATAATGTTACCTCTTTCATTTATAAAATACTTTTTTGGTTATTGATAAAAGTCTTTGTTGTCACTTATTTTACACGTTAATTCATTTTGTGCAATAAATATTCGTCCGAGCAAAAAAATTCCGAAACAACTATAGTTTGTCATGGGTTTTTCAAACAAGAGGAGAGAAAAAAGTTCAAATTTTAAATGTTGAATGTAACATTTATAAAAAAAATAATTAATTGCGAATATCTCGAGAACAGCACATTTGCCTGAGCTCTGCTACACAGTTTTGGATTCTGGAGATCACTTTACATAAGAATAAAAAAAAATTGAATGGACCTCGTCGATCCGACGGAAATGGGACTGGCGTCTGGACTATTTACCGCATGAAGGCTTTTCGTTTCTGCGTATTTTTAAACATTTATTTGAAAGTAATCATTTTTTATGTACATTAATTTTTTCATAAAGAATTCATCTACGTTAATATGTTGTTGAATTTCTGAAATAATCATTGCAAGCCGAGAAATTAGCCTTCAAATGTAGGCTAACTTTGTCCAATCATATTTTTAATAGAATAAATATTATTTTAACTATTACTACGAAGATACATAGCTTATTCTTTTACTAATCCAGGCATATTACTTCTGTCATATTTTTCACAATACTTTCGGAGAAAATACGCAGCTACGACATTCTGCCGAAAGCCCATGTACTCAGTCCTCTTAATGTGTTCATCATTTTCTCTCGATGCCCTGTTCCCGTTTTCCCTCCTCGATAGACATCCCCGCCATATAGTTTCAATTCTAATTTTCAATTTTCAACAAAACTTTCATTTTTTAAATTCAAAACCGCTAAAGTATAATAATGTTTCACATTGCAAACATATTGCCGCCTATCAGAGCTGGGAATTCATTGTCAAAATATATTATTTAATTATTTTAAGAAGAAATTACATGTAGTTTAACTTGAACTCAAATTACATTTAAAGGTTTTGTAAATTATACAATTTCATTGACCAAAATTACAAATTGCTGTTATTTTATTTTGCATTTCCTTCCAAATACACAAGGTCCAATCACGCTTCAGTTTGCAACGCTCAAAAATGTCAAACTTGAGCGGTTTTGAAGTTTAAAAAATGAAAGTTTTGTTGACGATTTAAAATTCAAATTGAAACTAGAAAAATGAATTTCTTTCTAAATTCTCTAATTTCTAATTTTAGTTTTGTGCTGCTTAATTGGAGCCACGAAAACAAGAAGCACATGGTAATTCAAAACTAAAAATTAGGGTAAATAGTAATTCGAAAAAATAAAAAGGAGCACAAACAGTAATTGGGAACTTTAAAAACTAGGGAAAACGTTAATTCGGAACTTTGAAAGTTAGGACAAATGGTCATTCGGAATAGAAAAACCATTGGGCAGGGGTCTGGGGGATGTTGAAAGTTCTTGGAAAATGTATTACGTATTTTGTGAATGGCCTCTTATTCCCTTTTATTATTTTATACTATAATTTTGCGAATAGCATAATTGCCCACAAAAATTAATTATTGTTCAAATATAAGTTTTGAGATAAGTATTGCATGGTTTGAGGTTTTAAAACTCACAGTCTCTATTTACATAAAAATGACCAAAAATATTGTAAATATTAAGATTAGACACTTATTTGTGTTGATAAAATAATTTAAAACACTATTTTTTCGAAATTAATTAAGAAATACTTGCACTAAAGTTATATTTGTAACAAAATATTACCGAAGTTAGAGAGGTATTCTCATTGTCACGTTGCATAATTTTAAATCACTTTATTCTTTTTAAACCTGATGAATTTGCAGTTCGATGGAGCCTAATGATGCCTTAACATATTTCGTCATGAGATAATGTTTACACTGTTAAAAAATTTCGCTTTGGATAATAACTGAAATATTAAGTATTTATTTCTAGTATGTAACGTTATGGGACTATAATGACCTCTGACATCACACGTCAATCCCGCCAATCAAAACTCGTAGAAATTCCGTGGTTTTCAAGCATTTTCACGCGTCTTTTTTTGATTAATTATTATAATTATTTGAAGGGTCCAAATGTGGATAAAGATGTCCGTAGGATCTTTATCATTGTATTGCGACATGCCCGAACTAATCTGGAACCTTTCCTATGGTAATGTTGCGAAGTATTGGAGATCATACAAATTTTTCAGGGCAGTGAAACATAACAATAAAAATAAAATTTTTGAATTTAGTTTTATACTTTTTAAATATTGTAAAAGTAAAATGAAGTTAATAATTTAAAGCTTGCCTTCCTTTACAAAGGTCTTTTAGACCCATTCGCCATTGGGGTCTGAAATCATGACGTCACAGTGTCACGTGATAGGCAATATGGAGGAAACAACGGGGTCATTTTACCTCTAATACATGCGATGCGAAGGGTTTTAAATTTATTTTGCAATTATTTCGAAGAACTGGGAGTCAGTATATGGAAAAATGGTTAGAGTAGACATTTTCAGAAAGGACAAAAAATTATGCACGTTGGACATGTTATAAATATGGAACAAATATCAATTATAAATTGATGGAATCGTTATCCAGTGTATTGTTTTCGTGAAAAATGGTTTATTTTTTATTATTTAAGGAGAGGGTTTTGAGCATGGCTAGGTAGTCGTACTTTAGAAACTTAATTAAAAATATATTATAAAGGAATATGAATTACGTTTTATGTGAAAATTTCAGACCCTCTCACAACGTACAAAAAAGTGGCTTTCATCTAGTTTTTACGATAAATACATTGGACACATCCTTGAAAAGTGGACAATTTTCTATTTGTAAATGAGTTTTAGGACACTTCACATAAAAATACCTTGATGAAGTAGAAAGTGAGATTTTACTTAAAATAATATAAATTAATGATATACGGAGCATAACGTAATTTTAGGTTATGTGTTCTATAATAAAGACGAGGATAATTCATCATTTGGATATAAATTGGGTATAATGACTTATTTTAAATTTTTCCTCACATGTGTTATTATATTAAAGTAAAAGAAAATAGTAGCATTCAGTTAGAAAATCATTATTTTTTAAAGATATGATGATATGTCTAATGAAGACAAGATGGAAAAAACGCTTTTTTCAACTTTATGAGGCCCAAATACACGAATCCAATCTTGTCTTCTGGTGCTACTTAAATTTCTTATTGATTATATTGCTTTAAACTAAACGAAATATTAATATAATAATAATTTTTTTATAAAATTCAAATGGATCATGTAGTAAAACCTGTAATATGACGAATACGACCCCGTTATTTTAGTACTACATTTGGCCGCCAGTTGGCGTATCGTTGTATTTCAGATCCCAATTGTAGCCGTACGTGACCAGGGGTGCTATTCTCGAGACCACTCTAATATTTTAGCATGCTAAAATGGCTGATTTTAGAATGGTTTGCCAAAATCGGTATTCTCGAGAGTTTTTAGTGTACTAATTCCGATTGGCATGCTAAAATTTTAGACACTTTGCATGGAGTGGGTCTATACCACTCTAAACGAGAAATGGCATACTAAAAGCAGATGAAAAGTGATGCATAATTATAAAAGCAACCTCAAAACGAAATACATACGAGGTATTGACAAGTGACAGTTGTGAATATGAAACATTAACTAACTTCAAAATCAAATACATTACAAAGCACGTAGAACTATGAAAATAAAAAATATTTATAGAAATTTTGGATTATGATGATCCTCTCTGCTACCTCATATGATAGAAAGAGAGGTTTCGAAAACATTGTTTCAACTTCGATCGCAACTCGTTGTCTATCTCACATGGTAAAAAGAGAAGTCCGTTCGACTTAAGACATCGGAGTCCCACCCTTGGGCAGGTCATGGCCTTTTGCGGCATCTACGAACGTCAACGATGAACGTAAAGAGTATAACTTACTTTCGTACTCAGCATTTCATTGGTCAGTGCCCCGCTCGTACTTGAAAATTGATATCGGCAACGTCGCATTATAATTGGTACACCATTCTCGTTTAGAGCGGTCAAGAACCAATCTCGAGAATACCGAAATCGCTCGAAAAATTTTAGTGCACCAAACAACCGCTCTAAAATGTTAGTAGCATGCTAAAATTATTAGAATGGTTTCGAGAATAGCACCCCAGGACCTATGGAAATGTCTCAGTACCCCAGTGCTGGTTTACCCATTAGGCAAAGCTAGGCAAATGCCTAGAGGCGCCACGCCGTAGGGGGCGCCCAAAAGTGGGGCAAAATATAATAAGGTATAAAATAACATGTAGAAGTCAATTCTTTACCAATTTTGTATTTGAATTTAAGAAAAAATCTGCTTTTAATTATAATGAGACTAGTATCTTTAATCGCGCACATGTATTTTTTCGATTAAAGGGGCAAAACAATTTTCAATACAAAAGAAAATTTTCAAATAGCTGTTTATTTTTAAATTTGATTTGTTTTAAAGGTTGTACACATAAAATTTTCATAAAATTCTTGAAAAAGTTCAAAAATATTTTTGAAGATATCAGATATGTCTAATCAAAATCCGAACCAAAAAGTTAATTTTCAACCAAATAGTTAAATTTTCATCCAAAAAATACAAATTTTCAACAAAATAGTTGAATCCTCAACAAAAAAAGAGTAATTTTCAACCAGTTATATTTTTAACCAAAAAAGATGATTTTTTCTCCAACGAAACGATTTTTGTAGAAATTAGTTTAATTTTTTAACTCGAAAATATACATTTTCAACAAAAAATTCAATTCAAACCAAAGAGATGAATTTAAAACTAAAATGATAAACTTAACATAAAAATTAATTTTTAACAAAGTAGTTTGATTTTTAACCAAGCAGTTGAATTTTCAACAAAAAAAAAAGGTGAATTCTGAACGAAAAATGTAATATTTAAGCTAAAAAAAGTTTTAATTTGAAATAAAAAACATTTTAATTTTAAATAAAAACGTAGAATTCATCCAAAAAGACGACATTTGAACAATTATGTTTAATCGGAAACCAAAACAGGTTAATTTTCAACCAAACAGTTTCATTTTTAACCAAAAGATAGAGAAGAATTTTCAAAAATCGTTCAAGCTAACTTCAATTATTCCAAAAATTTAGAAAAATCTTTCAAAATTAAAAAAATTGCCTGAAAATCTTAACCAACCAAAATATAAATTTTCAATTCAAAAGGACGAATTTTCCACCAACAGTTTAATTGTTTACTAAAAAGCTGACTTTTTCACCTATAAAGATGAATTTTCAACCAAATGGTTGAATTTCTATACAAAAAAGATCAAAATTCAACTAAAAACTGTTGCATTTTCAACCAAATAGTTGAATTTTCAAACGAATAAGACGAGTTTTTAGGAGACAGTCAAATTTTCGACAAAAAAGTTCATTTTCAACCAAGAAAAAAGAATTTGCTGCTATAAAAGATGATTTTTTTCAACAAAACAGTAGACTTTTCGACCAAAAAAGATGACTTAAACAAAATACTTGAATTTTCAAGATTTATACACAATTTATACAGAATTTTGGTTTATACACGGCTTCGCATGAATACCCTCTCATGATGCAGAATAAATAATTGTGCAACTCTAAACATTTACATGCAACTTTGGAAAAAAACCTATAAAAATTCGGCGCGTAAAAATTTTCATAGAAATACACAGTATCTGATGTCTACTCGAGAAGAGTCCATATGTCAAGCCATTTCGAGCGCGCATAGCACTCGGATGGATGACCATCTGGGACGTATACGACTGAGTTGTGTATTTGCTGCGTATTAACCTCGGTTTTCACTAATGTCGAGCAGGAGGTTTGACGGGAGGGTTAATTACTTCGACGAATTTCCAAACTCTTAATTTCTTGAGAGAAATATTTTAAATAATTAATAAATCTTGGAAATTTCAAGAGCATAATAGAAAGAAGTCATCGGAAAGATATTATTAGTTAATTCTGTAAAAAATTCACCCTATTCGTTAAAAAAATATCCAAATTCTGATTTTTTTTTTATGAAAGTTGTTTAAATAATTAATAATTCTTGTAAATGTACAAAAAAACATACAAAAGAGCATCCGAAAGACAATCTTAGTTGACTCCGTAAAGAAATGGTGTCTATTCCTTGAAAAATACCCAAACTCTGAATATGTTTATGAAAAATATTTAAATAATGAATAATTATTGTGAATGTGCAAAGTAATGTATGAAATTCTTATTTCAAATGCATACTTTTTTGCTTTCGTAAAAAAATTGAGCCGATTGCTTTTAAAAGTAGACAAACTCTGAATATGTCTAGGAAAATTGTTTAAATAATTAATAATTATTATAAATAATACTTGGGAATTTTGAAGTATCACAGAAAAAAGTTATCGGAAAGATATTCTTATTGTTAGTTAATTCTGTAAAAAATGTAGCCTATTCGTTGATAAATAACCAAACTCTGTTTTTGTTTATGTGAATTGTTTAAATAATTAATAATTCTTTTGAATTGACAAAGAAACCTACCCAAACTCTGAATATGTTTATGAAAATTGTTTAACTAAATAATAATTATTGCTAATGCGCAAAGTAATGTAGGGAAGTCTTATTGGAAATACCTACTTTCTTGCTTCCGTAAACAAATTGAGCCTACATATTAGTTTCAAAATAGCTAAAGCCTCAATTTGTTTCTAAAAATTGTTTGAATGATTAATAATACTTGAAAATTTACAAATCATCATAGAAAAAAGTCATCGGATAGATATTCTTAGTTAATTCTGTTAATAAATGTAGCCTATTCGTTGAAAAATAACTAAACTCTGAATTTATTTATGAATATTCTTCAACTAATTAATAATTATTATATATTTGCGAAGTATCGTAGAAATCTTGATTCACTAAACTAATTGATCCTATTCGTTGAAAAATGGCCAAGTTCTTGATTTCTTGATCAAAATTGTTTAAATCATTAGTATTTCTTGGAAAGTTGCAAAGCATCATATAAAAAAGTCATCGGACTGATATTCTTAGTTAATTCTGTACAAAAATGTAGCCTATTTGTTAAAACATAGCCAAATTCTGAATTTTTTAATGAAAATGATTTAAATCATGATTAATTCTTGAAAACTTACAAAGCAACATAGAAAAAAGTAATCGGAAAGACTTTTCATATCAACATAAAAAAAATTAATCAGATAGATATTCTTGATTAATTCTATGAAAAAAATTAACCTATTCATTGAAAATAGCCAAAATCTGAATTTGTGAAGCAACCTAGAAAAAGAGTCTTCGGAAAGACATACTTAGTTGACTCCGTAAACAAATTGTTCCTATTCCTTAAAAAATAGCCAAGCTCTGGATATGTTGATAAATACCGTCTGAATAATTAATAATTATTGTAAATTTTCAAAGCATCATACATAGGAAAGAGGTATTAGAAAAACATTTTTTATTGATTCCGTAAACAAATTGAGCCTATTCGTTGAAAAATTGTCAAACTTTTAATTTTTCAATCGAAATTGTTCAAATATCTAATAATTCTTCTAAATTTATAAAGCAAAATAGAAAAGAGTAATCAGAAAGATATTCTTAGGCGCCTCCGTAAACAAATTGTGCCTATTCCTTGAAAAATACCCAAACTTTGAATATGTTTATAAAAACTGTTCAAATAATTAATAATTATTGTAAATGTGCAAAATATCGTAGAAAATAGTTATTGGAAATACATTGTTTCTTGATTCCCTAAACTAATTGATCCTGTTCGTTGAAAAATGGCCGAGCTCTTAATTTGTTTATAAAATTTTTTTAAATAACTAATAAGTCTTGTAAATTTGCAGAGCAATATAGAAAAAGTCATCTGAAATATATTCTTATTTAGATATGTTAAAATTGAGCCTACTCCTTGCAAAATAGCCACACTCTAAATATGTTTATAAAAATTGTTTAAATAATTAATAATTATTTCTAAATTTGCAAAGTACCGTAGAAAAGAGTTATTGGAAATACATTCTTGTTGATCCCGTAAACAAGCTGAGCCCAGTCATTGAAAAATGGCCGAACTCTTCATTTGTTGAAATAATTAATAAATATTGTCAATTTTCAAAGCATCATCGAAAAATTCATCGGAAAGATATTCTTAGTTAATTCTGCAAAAAATTGAGCCCATTCGTTGAAAAATAGCATGAAAATTGTTTAAATTGTTAATAATTATTGTAAATTTACAAAGCAACATAGAAAGGAGTCATCGGAAAGATATTCTTAGTTGACTACTTAAACAAATCGTGCCTATTCTTTGGAAAATAGATCTGAATATGTTTATGAAAATCGTTAAAAATAATTAATAATTATTGTATATTTGCAAAGTATCGTAGAAAATAGATATTGGAATTACATTCTTTCTTGATACCCTGTGAATGATCGTGAAAACTAGCCTTGCCCTAGGTGGCTTGGCAGTTGAGCTGAAATCGGAATTGAGGGTTAAATGAGGTACACTGATTTGAAGGGGAAAAGCCTGAGAAGGCACAAAAACCCCTTTTTATTTAAGAAATGGTGAAACACGTAATTTTACACTATGAACGAGAGGTTCGAATCACGCAACACACTAATTCGGTTGGTTTAAAAATGGTAGATTCACCTGGAATCTTCGCCAGTGAAGGCTGTTTTAATTTGGTTTTCGCAAGATATGCGATGCAAGCCGATAGGTTGAAGGAAAGCGAGGGAGCTTCGCACTCGATTTTCTCTCGTTTTCTACTGACTCATTTTGCGGAGGACGCGTTCGTCCTCCCAGATTTTCCGGCAGCACCGTATAGTGCTGTCATCATGAAGGGATTTTGGGCCCGACTCCCTTGCACATCATTGGATCATACACATACAGGTACAGTCGCACATTCAATGCGCTCACAGGAGTAAGAAAAATACGTATTAAATATATACAAGGGTGTTACGACGTAACATGCTCCCCGCGAAATCTGCGGAATGAGTTTATTTACAATGAATGGAGCAGAGTAAGACTAAACCAGAATAATGCTTAAACTAATGATTAAATAGGAAATATTATTTCGAGAACAACGCAATGGGTAACAATTTACAAGCAAACAAACGTGAGTATTTATAGAATGATAAAATCAACATTAATCATTAGTTCACTTGATGGCCTTTGAAGACTATGCAAGTAGAGTCAGGACCTCTCTGTTGTTTGGTATCTTATTATCACAAAAATATAAAAATATGCTAGAATAACGATTGAACTAGAATGGGATTAATATTTGGTAACATGGACTGGAATTAAACTAGATAAATATATGTTCGAGTAACCAATGAACAACTTTAAACTAATAAACTCATCAGGTAGTAAAGGTGTTGACACTAGTAATTCAAGTAGCAGACAACGTGCAGAGATGAGCGATATTGCGTTTGTAAACGCCGTTCACAGTCTTTACTAAGGCAACACGAGCGATGTCGTCGCTCCCAAAATACACCTCAAGGATCACCCCCAATCGCCATCGTGCGCATCCAGGATTATCCTCCATCAAAACAACTACAGATCCAGGTTTTAACTCATCTGAGGAAGAATGCCATTTTTGACGAATTTGGAGTTCGTTAAGATACTCTTTGTGCCATTTATTCCAAAAATCCTGCCTGGCCTTAGTAACAAACTTGTATGTCGATAGCCGAATGTCAGGAACTGAAAAAAAATTATGTTCTGGTAAAAAATGGAAGGGTCTACCAATAACCAATAAGTAGGTGAGCAGGAGTTATGGCAAGAGGATCCTTAGGGTCAGAGGAAAACGTATACAATGGTCGTGAGTTTAGGATGGCTTCAATTTCAATTAGCAGAGTATTGAGTTGCTCATAGGTGAGCTTTTGATGCTTCAAAATACGCTTAAGATGATGTTTGAAACTCTTCACAGCAGCTTCCCAAATACCACCGAAATGGGGTGAAAGAGGTGGATTGAAATGCCATTAAATCATTTTAGGAAGAGCGTAGTCTCTAATAGCTTGCTTGAACTCTGGAGTATCAAACAGCTTGTAGATCTCAAGAAGTTCTCGATTGGCTTCCACAAAATTGGTGCCATTGTCGGAATAGATGTTTTCAGGAATACCTCTACGGCCAGTGAAACGACGCAAAGCAGCTGAGAAGCCTTCAATAGAGAGATCGGTTGCGAGCTCAATATGCACAGCCTTTGAAGCCATACACACGAACACACAACCTTAAGTTTTAAGAAAACTCTTGTTCCGATATTTTTTCTCTTTGATGAGAATAGGACCGAAGAAATTGACACCAGTATAACAAAAAGCTGGAGATTGATTTACTCGAGGCTCTGGTAAATCGGCCATTTTAGCATGCATCATTCGGGGTTTCTGACGAATACATTCGACACACTTGTGGATTATACTTCGAACTTGATTCTTTCCATTATGAATCCAGAAACGCTCACGAATACTGTATAGAGTTGTTTGAATGCCAGAATGAAGATTCCTCTCATGTACATCACGAATAATGAGGTCCGACACCTGATGTTTACTTGGAAGTAAAAGAGGTTGTTTTTGATTGTAAATTAGTTTTGATATCTTCAAACGACCACCTACTCTGATCAACCCCTGTTCATCGAAAAACGGACTGATTTCATCCAACCTAGTGTTTCTCCTATGCGGAGCAGTAATTGTGCCCGGAGGACGTTTCGGAGTAGTCTGAAGAAGTTTTATTTCTTTAGTGAAGTGTTCATGTTGGATCATCCTGATGACACAAAGTTCAGCTTCTCTGACTTCTGAACAGAGTAATGGAGGAACTAATTCCAATATCTTCTTTACCCGTTCTTTGCTATCAGTAATCTCCGGAAACAACTTTATTGCCTTTCCTTCGATTTTCAACCCCTTCCAACGACGAGCATAAGCTAGAACCCTAACGAGTTGTTGATAGTTGAAAAAGCGTGAATAAATGTCACTGAACGATGGATATGTCAGAAGACAAATGCCTTTCTTCAAGCCAGGAACTTCAGTCACTGAAGCACCGATCGACAGAGGCCACTCTTTCTCAGGAAGAGCTAAGCAGCTAGGACCAGAAGTCCAAAGTGAGCTTCTCATGAACTCGGATGGTAGTTGTCCTCTCGAGAGAGAGTCAGCTGGGTTTTCTTCCGAACGGACATGCCTCCATTCGACCTGATCTCCCAGAGTCTGAATCTCGGCAACACTGTTAGATTCAAATGTTCTCAATAAATGAGGCGCCTTTTTAAGCCAGCAAAGCACAATTGAACCGCTGGCGATCAAAAGGGGATATGTCCGAAACGCCGTCGTTTTAGTTGGCCCCAAGGAAATATTTTTTTTCAGGTCAAATTTTAATTTTTTAATAACATATACCAATAGGAAATTTTATTGCGCATATTTTTAGTCCTATAAATAAATGTGATTACTTCATTAGTTTTCGAAATAATCAAGAAAATCTTACTTTTTTCTGCAATCGCAAAATACGATTTTTTTGTGTTCAACTCGCCACATATTCTAGAATAATAGGAATTTTGTGATACAAATTTCAGAAAATATGCACCATCATATAACGAAACTAACGGTATTCATAGAATTCCAATGAATAGTCACTAAAAATTTACAACGATTTTTATTCTTCTCATGGCGTAAATTAGATATTGAAAGTTTCAAACGCTTCGGGAGTCGAACGAATTTTCAGAAAATTAAAATTAACGGTAACCTAAACTTTTGTTAGGATTCAAGGAAGTTTTTTGGAAAATATCAGGCAATTATGTTTTATCGTTTTAAATTCACAATTGATTTAAGATCTCAGCGCTGTCCAGTGGCCGGCTTGACCTCCCAATCGCCCGTTGTTATACAGACGTTGATATTGCAGGACGAGCTATCACGCGTACGGGACGGCGCTGAGATCTTAAATCAATTGTGGTTTTAAAACTATAAAACATTATTGCCTGATATTTTCCGAAAAGCTTCCTTGAATCCTGACAAAAGTTTAGGTGAACGTTGATTTTAATTTTCTGAAAATTCGTTCGACTCCAGAAGCGTTTGAAACTTTCAATATCCAATTTACGCCATGAGAAGAATAAAAATCGTTGTAAATTTTTAGTGACAATTCATTGGAATTCTATGAATACCGTTAGTTTCGTTATATGATGGTGCATATTTTCTGAAATTTTCATTACAAAATTCCTATTATTGTACAACTTGTGGCGAGCTGAACACAAAAAATTCGTATTTTGCGATTCCACAAAAAAGTAACATTTTCTTGATTATTTCGAAAACTAATAAAGTAATCACATTTATTTATAGGACTAAAAATATGCGCAATAAGATTTCCTATTGGTATATGTTATTAAAAAATTAAAATTTGACCTGAAAAAAAATATGACCTAGGGGCCAACTAAAACGACGGCGTTTCGGCCGTATCCCCTTTTGATCGCCAGCGGTTCAATTGTTAAATTGGTAAAATCGAATTATGATTTCGACTCGACATAAAGCTTCTTAAACATCACTGCCGCGGAGAGCTCTAGACGAGGAATAGTATGGCCACTCAAAGGGGCAACTCTAGATTTGCTGCATGCGAGCTTTATAGTCACAGCATTATTAGAATCAATAGACTTGATAAAGAGACCTGCACCATAACCATGGATTCTAGCATCACAGAAACCATGAACCCTTACAATCGCTGGACTAGGACAAAGCAGATATCGAGATGTTGAGAAATCCTGTAAACAGGGAAGCTGGTCGGCCAAAGATGCCCACATAGCGTGGATTTATTGTAGAAGGGATTCGTCCCATGTAATTTTGGCCTTTCAGCACTCCTGAATCAAGACCTTCGTGTACAGAATAACAGGCCCCAGCAAACTAAGAGGATCATAAATCTTCGCGACCTCAGACACGAGCTTCCTTTTAGTTGAAGTGGCTTGAACGTCTATGGTTTTCACAGAGTAAGTGAACACGTCTTGTTCTGAATTCCACACGATGCCAAGGGTTTTGTGGATAGAACTATTTACAACTCCACATTCTAGATTAAAGATTTTCTTGTCGATATTGTCTAAAGCGACGACCTGATTCGAAGCCCATTGCCTGATAACAAAACCACCATGACTCATAAGCCTAATCATTTCATCCCGAATGCTGAGAACCTCTTCAATCGAATCAGCACCAGAGATGAAATCATCGTCATAAAAATCACGTACGAGAAGCTTGCTAGCACGAGGGAAGTCTGCTGCTTCATCACGAGCAAGCTGGTGAAGAGTTCGAATAGCGAGAAAAGGGGCACCTGAAATGCCGAAAGTCACGATATTGAGAACAAAAGTGCGAATTTTTCCTTGATGATACCAGAAAACTTTATGATATTTTCTGTCATCGGGATGAATGAGAATCTGCCTGTACATTTTCTCGATTTCAGCTGTTACTACGTAATTATGCGTTCTAAAACGCAAAATTTGTTTATAAATAGTATCTTGAAGAGTAGGACCAGGCATGAGTACGTCATTAAGGGAGATTCCCGTGGAAGTTTTAGCTGACGCAACGAAGACTAGCCTACACTTCGTGGTTTCGCTGGATTCTTTAAATACAGCGTGGTGAGGGATATAGTAACCATCGTCTGTGTCCCCTTCACAGAGGCACATGTGACCTAAAGTAGTGTATTCCTCCATAGCTTTACTGTACTGAGCCTTGAATGAAGGATTAGCTTCGAACTTTCTCTCAAGAGAATAAAAACGCTGTAATGCCTGTCCACGTGGTTGACCCAATTCGAATTTATTATCTCGAAACGGAAGACGAACAATATATCTGCCGGAATTATCACGACGAGTGTTCTCCACATAATGTCGTTCGCAAGCCAGATCGTCACGAGATTTTGAAGGCTCGTGATTGAGATCCTCCATCACATTAGAAGAAGTTTTGGACGACTATATAAGTGAATCAGAACCCCCGGCAACTATCCATCCTAAGGTAGTTTTTTGAAGAACAATTTGAGACTCATTGTGATCAAGCCTGATCTGACCTACGGACAATACAGACAGGGTAGTCCCTGCTGCGGTTAAGGTATCAACTGGTCTGGGCACATGAAATTGAGGATGAGCGAGTTTTACGTTTTTGGGCATGTCGAAAAATCCACGAGGAAACGTTTCATTAGGCACATATCCTGCTATTTTTGGAACTACTAAAAAGGTTAATTCACGTTTGAAATTATTGTAAACACATTGAAAGGTAGCCTAAACAAATGGTCTGAAACAGTGTTCATACCGTCAACTGCTCCAATATTAATGGTACAAGATTGTCTAGATAAATTTAATCTTTTAGCAAACTCTTCAGTAATCAAATTGACCGTTCAACAAGAATCTAGTAATACGCGAGCCATGGAACAGTTTCCTCGATTATTATGTAATTTCACAACAGCAGTGGTCATTAACAGGGAGTCAGATGGAAAAGCATTAGATGTGAAAGACTGGCGTGTTACACATGGGTTTGAAGTGAAGGGAGTTGAAGCCTTGACTTCCTTTCCATTTTGAGGATTCTCAATTTTAGGGGTTTTGTTGCTTTACTTCTTTTCGGCATTAAGTAAGGTATGGTGATCCTTACCGCACGTCTTGCAACGTTTCTCACTTTTACAAGGGAAGGGATGTGCATGAAGACAATTACGACAGAGTTTCGCCTTCTTCACAAAATCCCATCGCTCTTGTATTTTGATTTCACCAAACGTAGGACATTTGAAAAGACGATGTCCCTCGTTGCACTTGGGGCACATCATAGAGGAATTAAAGGAATCTGATGCAGTAGTGACAAACGAACGTGTGTCGGTTTTAGATATCTTGCCTAGAGAAGTATCAATTTTACCGCCGGTTCGCTTCTTGGAAAGGCGACTGCTTGAGGGAAATTTGCCTAATTGGTGGAGTCTAAAGATAGTGTCTTGGACGAAACTAAACAACTCATCGAGCTTTGGAAGTTTATTCCCTTCCAAACGATCTTGCCACCATCTTGTCGATTTGTCTCAACATGCTGACTAGCTGACGAGCTTTGTTTATAAGGTCTGCTAAATCGGTTTCCTTTGCTTCAGAAAGTATTGGAAGATCTAGAAGAGCGTCAATGTGCTCGGCTACTATGATGCGCTTCTGATCATAGGCCTCACACAGTGCCTTCCAAGCGAGAGGATAATTATTATCACTAGGAGGAAAGTGTTTGACAGTGCCATATGCAGAAACGGAGAGAGCTTTGACCAACAAGGCATGTTTCACATAATTACTCGCGTTAGGACGCTCATGAACAAGAGCTACGTAACTATGTTTCCAAGCGACCCATTCCTCATGATCACCCTTGAAAGTAAGAACCTGTATTTCTGGAAGCTTAGGTAAGTGGTACTGTTCAGTAAACTTCAGGCTGGTAGTGTTTAGTTGAGGACTTCTCACAAGTGATTCGGTACCTTGTAATTTTTTAACTCGAGCAAGAATATCATAGTACTTTGACTCTATGTCAGGGAAAACGTCAAGTTGGGGATGGTCTTCTTGTAATAAAGTTAGTTTGTCATTGTATCTAGTAAAGTCTTTGAATGACGAAGTAAGGTTAGTTGAGCGCAACTGTGCGTTGACAGGGTCCGGCGAGTCACCGTCTAGATAAATTTTGAGAGATTCAATTCGTTCGTCAGAAACCTTTGCCTTTTGCACACAGTGTGTAATACGCTTTGATTCTTCAGCCATTATAAATAGTTTCCAACATCAATTTAATAATTCAAGTGAAAATAATTGAAACAAATAAAAAGGTTAACTGTTTGAATAAACTAAATACACCAGTTGAAATTCTTTAATAACTCAAGTGTTGAATTTAATTGTCAGGTACGCAACCAATTATATTTAATAAAAATATGACTTTATTAATTAAATTCAATGGAATGAATTTAAATTCTTAAGTGAAAAAACCAAACAAGTCATCTTTATTTTAATAGACTCAAATGTTGAACTCAATTATCACGTACGTAATATGTTGTATTCAATAAAAATAAAACCTTATTATTTAATTCAATGACATTAATTCAAGTTATTAAATGAACAAATTATTCAAGTTATCCCTAATACTAATCGCAGAATATCAAAAAATATTAAAATGTGAAACCCTGACAATCTCAGATTACGAAGCTAACCTAAAACTCCTGGATATCACAAAGGAGTGTTGGCGTGTTGTGAAACACGCGTTGTCGCTATCGATGGCGAACTAAAAACCAAAGAGATCGATTGTCGCAGGAGTGACCGTTGCGAGATTTAAATAACGAACTATCTATCTAATTTCCGATTAAAAATATAATGTTGCTAGAACTGGGAAAGATAGAAAGCGACTATGAATGAGAGAGAGACTTATCTGAATAACATCCAACGTTGTTTTGCTTGATGCGGCAGCCGACCGGGTGGCGAGGCGTCCTGAGATAGAAGCGACGGCGGTAAAACAAAATGGATGTTGGTGAATGTACGAGAAGCTGCGATTATCCGTCAGGTTGGTTGGGTGCCGTGGCACGCTCGTAAAGCAGGAGCAATGCAAAGGGCTGTTGCTGATTTTTGATGCGCGTGCGAATTCGCTCTGGAATTTCGCACACTATTGTTTTTGTTACACTCACGGAGGTACGGAGGTACACTGATTTGAAGGGAAAAAGCCTGAGAAGGCACAAAAAACCCTTTTTATTTAAGACATGGTGAAACACAGAATTTTACACTATGAACGAGAGGTTCGAATCACGCAACACATGCACGAGGCCGCGCGTCTGCGAACAAAGACCTCTAAAGCCCACACACTTTCACACTTTTCTCATAAGGGAAATGGAGGCACACACTAATTCGGTTGGTTTAAAAATGGTAGATTCAACTGGAATCTTTTTTAGTGAAGGCTGTTTTAATTTGGTTTTCGTAAGGTATGCGATGCAACCCGGTAGGTTGAAGGAAAGCAAGGGAGCTCCGCACGTGATTTTCTCTCGCTTTCTACTGACTCATTTTCCGGAGGACGCGTTCGTCTTCCCAGATTTTTCGGCAGCACCGTAAAGCGCTGCCATCATGGAGGGATTTTGGGGCCAACTCCCTTGTACATAATTGGATCATTCACATACACGTAGATCGGAAAGATATTTTTAATTGAATCTTTAGACAAATTGTGCCTTTTCCTTGGAAAATAGCCAAACTCTGAATACGTTTATGAAAATTGTTGAAATAATTAATAATTATTGTATATTTGCAAAGTATCGTAGAAAACACTTATTGGAAATACATTCTTTCTTGATAAATGAACTAATTTACCCTATTCGTTGAAAAAAGGCCAAGCTCATAATTTGTTTTTGAAAATTGTTTAAATAATTAATAATTCGTGGAAAATTGCAAAGCATCATACAAAAAAGTCGTCGGGATGATATTCTTAGTTAATTCTGTAAAAAAATGTAGCCTATTTGTTAAAGAATAGCCAAACTCTCAATTTTGTAATACAAATTGTTTAAATTATTATTAATTATCGTAAATTTACAAAGCAACATAGAAAATAGTTATCAGAAAGACTTTTCATAGCATCATAGAAAAAAGTAATGGAAAATATATTCTTGGTTAATTATATAAAAAATTGAGCCTATTCGTTGAAAATAGCCAGAATCTGAATTTGTAAATAAACATAAAAACAGAGTCTTCGGAAAGTCATACTTAGTTGACTCCGTAATCAAATTGTGCCTATTCCTTGAAAAATAGCTAAGCTCTGGATATTTCGATAAACATTGTTTAAATAATTAATAATTATGGTAAATTTTTAAAGTATCATGCATAGAAAAGTATTATTTAAAAAACATTTTTTATTGATTCTGTAAACAAATGGAGCCTTCTCGTTGAAAAATGGTCAAACTCTTAATTTGTTTATCAACATTGTTTAAATAATAATTGATGCTTTAAAATTTGCAGAGCATTATAGAAAAATGTCACCGGAAAGATATTCTTATCTAATTCTGTAAAAAATTGAGCCTTTTCGTTGAAAAATAACCAAACTCTGCATTTCCTCACAAAAATTGTTTAAATAAATAAATCATCATTCTTTGGAATTTGTAAAGTACTACTGAAAAGAGCCATCGCAAATATATTCTCAGTTAAATCTGTAATAAATTGAGCCTATTTATTGAAAAAAAAATTTATTATAAAGAAATCTTAGTTTTAAATAATTAATAATTCTGGGGAATTTGCGAAACATCATGAAAAAAACTCTTCGAAAAGACGTTCTTAGTTGATTCCGTGAACAAATTAAGCCTATTCGTTGAAAAATAGATAACTCTGAATTTCCTTACAAA
>CAKNWW010346459.1:0-18816 GCA_932074435.1 Andricus kollari
AAATACCTTTAATCTCGTCCCCTGCACCCCCTTCAACTACTTTCATTTCCATCCTGCCCTCCACCTTTTCAAACCTTTTCTCCGTCCTTTCCTTGTACCCCCTAATCTCCTCTTCCATCTGCTTTATTTTACCGTCTTTTTCTTTCTTACCCCTCTCTAACCCTTCCCACTTCTCATCTCTGATTCTCAAATCCTCCCTCATGCCTTCCATCTGTTCCTTAGATCCCCTTACGTCCTCCCTCAGCCCCCTGATCGCGCCTAGTAGCATCCCGAGAGCCTCTTTCTCCGACATTCCCTCCATTTTTTGGGGGGGTGACCTACGTGTCCTCCCGCTCTTTTTGAACGGACTCGCTACCTCGCTTTTCTCCGGACTCTCTTGGCTGTCTCTCTTCCTCTTCAAGAGATCCTCCCCGTCACTTGCGCTTGACGCTCTCTCTCTCTAACCTTCTCGCTACCTTCGTCCCGTTTTCTCCCTCTCCCCGACGCGCTGCTTGAAACCCGACCACGCACTGTTGGCCGTCGTGGCACGTGGAAAATTTCCTCCCCGTCGACTTCACTACACGCGCTACCAGCACTCTCACTGCCCACCTCCCGCTCTGCCGTCGGTAACTGAGACCTCTCCATGCAGTCCCCTCCGCAACCAACAGATGTCTCTGGCGAATAGTGTCTTCTATTGCGGCCAAATTTTCCTTTTTTTTTGTTTTTATTTTTATTTTTCAATTCCTCACAGCCCTTGCATACACCCCTTTCTCTCCCTTGAGATCTCCTAACTCTACGTACACCACCCTTGACACCACGAAGGCCCCAGACTCCTGACCCCAAACTTTCTCGACTCCTTGCCAACCTAACCTCACTTTCTCTAACTAACTGATTCCCACCTCACTCCTACGCTAAAAATTACTTTTTATCTGTCCATTTCACCCCACACAACCCTACTCACCTCCTAGGCTTCCACCTTCACACTCCACACACACCTTCCACACAAATTTTGCAAAATCCTCTCACCACCTGTCACTTACGCGCTCTCACTTCCGCCACCAACATGCAAGTCCTCATTATAAGTTTTGTAAACAATTATTATCTTTAAAATTTGAGATGAGTCAGCATCAATATTTTCATTTTTATTGAAATTATAACACTTAGGTACAATATTATTACAATCTCAGCTTAGTCAACAATAAAATTTCCATTTAAACGAAAATTATAATGAAAAAGTTAATTATTTATGGAAACTTTTGAGCTCAAATTACAAATAGTGAATTAAAACAAATAACACAGAAAAAACTGAAGTTAAATTTTGTTGCATGTAAAATTTTCCGCTGATAAAGTTTACATGCTATTTGGCGAAAGATTATCCTAGGATGGAATAAAAGCTGTCGTCTGCTACGCCGTTAGCAGCAATGGGAAAACGACAAAGCATGAGTGGATTCGAGATATAAATCAGGACACCAGATTTAAAACAACTATTCGCTTACTTCAATATTAATTTGAAAATAATAAGACTTAGCAAATTCAATAGTTAAAATGTGTTGCAGGTACATTTTGTAACGGTTCAAAATTGAATGTATTTCGATGAAAGTTTAAGCGAGGTTAGGAGAATAATTCTGACAGCTGGGAATCACATTTCTGCTCCAATTTAATTAAGTTAAAAGACGGTAGATAGCGCTGGCGTCCTGATTCTCGTGACTTTTCGAATAAAAATGGAGCGATAATGAGGCGAAAGATTATCCAGGCTAGGTTAAAAATGAAAAATTATCTTCGATTCGTGTAAAGTTTAACCGGCAAGGTTATTTTTTGTTGCGGCGAATCTTTCGCCTGGAATCGATGTAAACTTTATCTTTAGTTTTTTCTGTGAATTAGGAAGAACCGTTGAAATAAATATTTAAAACACGTTAGGTTTTCTCTTCGTCAGGTCTTCCTTTCGGACATATTCGGTTATATTGCAAGAAATTTGGATAAAAACGATGTTTTAATGTAGAAAATTTCTCTTGAGACTATTCTTGTTAATATTTTAAGCAAATCTAATAAATAAATGCATTATTCAGACATTTGTCGACAGAAAATTTGTTTTTTTCGATGTCAGTTTTTTAAATTAGGAACATCATGATAATTTCAGCACAATTCACAACTTATTGACAAATTTGATGTTTTTTAAACAAATTTGATAAATTAATGCATTATTCGGGCTTCTATTGAAGGAGGAATTCCTTTTCTTGGATGTCAGCCCTTCTGCTTGAGAATTTAATGATAATTTTGGCAACTTTTATAATAAGCTCATAATTTGATGATTTCAATATCAGTCAGTTCAGTTGGGAACTTTACGGTAATTTCAGTAACATTCATAATAAGTTAATTAATTTGATGTTTTTGTTAAACAAATTTAATTAAAAAAGCATTATTCGGGCATTTTTCGAAGTAAATACTCGTTTTTATTTAATTCAGTCCTTTTAATTAGAAAGACGATGATAACTTAATCAACGCTCAAGCTTCGTTGATAAATTGTTGCTTCTAGTTCCAAAAATTGAATAAACAAATGCATTTTGCGGGCGCTTGTCGACGGAAAACTTTGTTTTTTTTTGTATGTCAGTTATTGATTAAATTTGTTTAAAATATCATAAAATTTATGAATTAATTACACAGCCACACAAAAAAAAAATCTTTTTTAGGGTCTGGAGGTCAGGCCATGTTGACTACATGTTTTTTGGGTCGCTGAATCCGAATCCGAAGTCCAAAAAAATCCAGCACGTCAGGGTCTTGACATAACCTCATAAAACCTCATAATTTTTTTTATTTTCAAGTCCGGGGGTCAGACAATGTTTATTTCATGTTTTTGGGGTCGCTAAATCCGAATCCGAGGTCGAAAAAAACCCAGCTCGTCAGGGTTTTGACATAACCTCATAAAACCTCATAGTTTTTTTATTTTCAAGTCCGGGGGTCAGACAATGTTTATTTTATGTTTTTGGGGTCGCTGAATCCGAATCCGAGGTCCAAAAAATCCAGCACGTCAGGGTTTTGACGTAATCTAAAAAAAACCTTATACAAATTTTTTTTCGAGTCCAAAGGTTAGACCATGTTTATTATATGTTTTTAGGGTCGCTGAATCCGAATCCAAAGTTAAAAAAGCCCCAGAACGCCAGGGTTCTGAAACAAAATCAAAAAATATATATATATAAACTTTAACAAAATTATAAGGTTTTATGAGGTTATGTCAGAACCCTGACGTGCTGTGATTTTTTTTGACCTCAGATTCGGATTCAGCGACCCCAACAACATATCATAAACATGGTCTGACCCCCGGACTTAAAAAAAAATTATGAGGTTTTATGAGGTTATGTCAGAACCCTGGCGTGTTGGGTTTTTTTTGGGCCTCGGATTCGAATTCAGCGGCCCAAAAAACATATAGTAAACATAGTCTGACCTCCAGACCCGAAAAAATATTTTTTGTGTGGTTGTGTTATGAATGTGACTGAAATTTTCATAAAATTCCAAATTAAAAGGACGTACATCGAAAGAAACGAATTTTCCTGTAGATAATTGCCCGAATAATGGATTTTTTTAAAATCATAAAATCTATTAACTAATTTTGCATATTGATGAAATTATCATAATGTTCTCAATTAAAGGGACTGACATAAAAAAAAAACACAATTTATTCATCGACAAATGCCCGAATAATGCATTTTTAAATTAAATTTGTTTAAAAATTTATAAAATTTATCAACTATTTATGAATGCTGCTGAAATTATTATAAAGTTTCCAATTAAAAGAACTAACTTCGAAAAAAAAAAAATTCCCGTCCACAGATGCCCGAATAATGCATTTGTTTATTACATTTGTTTAAAACACATGAAATTTATCAACTAGTTATGAATTTTACTATCTACTGGCATTGAAAAAACTAATATTTTCCGTTGACAAATGCAATTCATTTTTTATTAAAATATTTTTTCGATTAAAATTTCTTTCAATATAAATTAAAAAACGTAAAATTATTGAAAATTATAGAAAATACATTTTCAAGAAATAATTTGTTTGTAAAATTTTTGTTTTGTTTGTTGAACCATGATAAAATATTGTTATATGATGTAAATCCATGAAAAGTAATCAATTACACAAATTTTCCTATTATTGTCGAGCACCAAGAACGTCAAATAGAAAAAATTGCCATTTTTTTCGTCATATTTCTTTATGTATAAAAAAATTGAAAAACTAAATCAAATATCAAGTTTGACAACGCTCTTTGTAATTCTATCAGCTGTACGTTATTTTGAACCAAAAAATACGAATAAAATTGTTCATTAAATATTTTAGATATTAGAAGAAGAAAAATAAGTCGTCTTGAAACAAAAGTATAGAATAAAACTTGTTGAAACTTTTCAATTTAACAGTCCTAAATTAAATACGGTAAAACTGCAAAATTCTAGATGTTTACATATAAATTGAACAGCTCAAAGATTTCTTTTGAAAAATATATAAATCCACGCTATTATTTTTAATACTATAAATTGAATAATAAACCAAATAAATTTGCAAATGTGTAAAATCACATCATTTAAAGCAATATCATGTTAAAAATCTTCAAGATTAAGCGATTTTAAATTGCCTTTTAAACTGAACAGTTTTTAAATAAAAAGTCAAGTTTTTTCAAATTGATAGTCATTTTAAAATTAATAATTGTACAGTTGTTATCTATACATCAAAATTTATTAATTTCACCTAGCAATTGAAAAATTCTAAAAATGGACCAAATAGAATCGTAACATTTGAAGTATAAATTTAGCTTTTTGAAATTTTAACGACTTAAGGCTTTCTATTTTAAGCAATTTAGTTTTAATTTGTTTATTTTTGAATATTGTTTTAAATATGTTGTAATATTGTTTCATATGCTCATTTTAAATAATCAGTCGAATATTTCGACATATTACATACTTAACTTTTTTTAATTAAATTTTTTTAAATTGATTTGGTAAAAAATTCAATACTTTAGACTGAAACAATAGATATATGAATAGAATTTAAAATTAAATAAAAGCGTTTGATTATAAATCTAATTATTTGAAATTACATATTTTTAAATTGATAATAGTTTATAACCTTTCCAGCTCCTTATTTTCAATTCCTTAATCCTTCAAAACTGCATTTTCAAATTCACGTAATTAAAAATTTATGTATAAAAATGAAGATAAAAAATAGAATATTTTTGAAGGAAAAGATTTTAGATTTATACATTACAAATTGAACTATTTCATAATAAAACTAAAATCAAACCTATTTTAAATTGCATTGTATTATGTGATATTATCATGTCCGGTTTTTCTTGATTTAAAAAAAATGCTGGGTCAATCCCCTGTTTACGGGCTGAGCAGCCACACTGTTATTCATTTAAAGTAGTTAATCATATTTTATGTTAAAAAATGGATTTTTTCACATATGCAAGAATTTTTGATAACTCAAATAGTTTTCAAAATATTACCACTTATAATAAGTTTTATTATCACTTATGGTATTAAGGGAATAAAGTAAAATTATTTATACTTCAATCACTGTGCCATTGTGATAAAAGAAAAAAAGGTAAAAAAAATGTAATATATTTCTATCAAATTTAATATATTTCTATAAAATCTTGTAAAAAATGAATTATTGGTTAATTTTGATGAAGCTTTTCTATTATCAATTTACATTAAATATTCAAATGGAAATTTTAGTTTAATAATTTGAACGATAGAGTAAATCATTTGAAATAATTCAATTATTTTTTGTTAAAATTATCCACGCAAATAATTTGAATTTTCAAATTTAGTAAGTTGTTGTTTAAATTAAAATTAATAAATTCAGGCGTGCATGTCAATATTTGGCAGTTAATATTAGATAGGAATAAAAGATTTTGAAATCATTTTGGGTGATTTTTTCAAATACTAAAAAAATTGCTTTTGAAACTTCTCGCAGTTTATCCATTTTGGTCTTACGAAGGTTTTCAAGAAAAAAAATGTATGGCTTGGCATTCAAATGAATTACAACAAAAACTGTTAAAATTGGTTAATGACTTCTGTTTAGTTCTGGAATTTGATGGTTGAAAAAGATTTCCCTACATGCGAAATCATTACAAATTTTTAAACAAAATTTTTTCAAAATATTAAAACGCCCGTTAATTGCGAAGTAATAAATATGTGTATATTTCGGATATCTCTATTTCGAAAAGAAAAATCATGTCATTACTTTGTTGTTATGTGACAATAAAATTTCGTAATTTCTAAAGCGCTGAAGTCGTTTAAGAAAGGTTAAATTTAGGACGCGTAATTTGCATAAATTCTCATAATAGTAAGGTTTTTAGCGCATAATCTAGATGTTTGCAACATTATAGAATACTGTCCTTTCTCATAATTAAATATTCTGTGAAACTTTTTCTATAAAAGTTTTAAAGTAAATTTCCAAAAGTCAAATACAAAATATTATCCCGACAAATTTTATAATGTCTAAAACACCCTTTTAAAATTAAATTTTAAAAACTTATAAAGGGTATTTCATAAAACAAGTTTCTTAATATATTTAATTATGAATAGTCTTTCTCAATAATCTGAAAGACAATATTTATTTAAAACCTAACGATGGCTTCAGATTTCAAAATTGTAGACGTGGCTCAGAAAATTATCGCACCAATTCAATAAACCTGTGCTGACGACAGAATTTAGGAAATTTTAATCTGAATCCAATTAAGTCATAAAATTATAAGAATTTCTCAAGGTAAAATAATATCAATAATGTGAATATATAACTAACAATAAAATTTGTAAATTAAAATCAAAATGTTAATGTTTTAAAATTATACGTTTCGTGAAAATGTATAATTTTTTTTGTTTTTTCTGTACAATTTATATATCTCTCTTTTCTGAATAAACGCCACATTTTTTAAGAATCAGGTAATAAATTAACATTTTTTTAAATTTCTTTAAGGATGCCACTGTTCTGAAAATGTTGACGTTCATTTTTTTATCTTGAGACATAAAATTATCTCCAGAAATATGCATCCTGCAAAAAAATGTCGGTAATAAAAACCTTTTCTTTTCGAGGGTAAAAGCTACTCCACAAAAATTCACCCCACACCAACCCCTAGAAGTGAGAAGAGGGGTAATTTCAAATGGGAGCCTCTATTTTTTATTGTAGATTCAGATTCTCCGTGAAAAAATACGTCAGTTTTATTCGAAATTTTTTCCCATTTGCGATATATGTTTATAGAATAAATATTGATAAATGAAATAATAACTCGTTTGATTATTCGTCGACAATATTACGCTAAACTATAAATAATTATGTAAATCTTGATATCCGTTTTAACGAATTTAACAACTGTATTTTTTTCCCTGAAACTGACTCTAATGATATGTAAATATCTTGGAAGAACAAACTCAGGGCCTATAATCAATGAGATAACGACTATATGATATTTGTATTTTAAAATTCAATGAAGCTCTGGAATATTCATCAGTTACAGTTTTAATCAAATTGTTTCTTAATACAATAATAATTGTTTTCTCTAATAACAAAATATGATAATTGCATATACTCTCGTCTTATCATTGGCCTGTATCCTCAATAATATTGGTGAATATAATCATATTATACATCTATAATTTTAAGTACACGTTTCAGTCTACCGCATATTGTAATTGGTTCGACGTAATGCGCATGATATCCTTATGGCTTTTTTCCAAATTTCTTTTGGTCGCAATTTCCCTAGCAAATTGGGGGGGGGGGGGATTTACTTTTACTTACAGGGGGAGGGATTGAAAAGTCTGTCGTTAGAATTTCGAAATTGTCCTCAAAAAAATTAATTATCCACATAATAGCTTATTTTTCAACCGAAGAGCCCAATTTTCAACTAAAATTATGAATGACAAAAAAATTTCTTGTTGACACTGTAGTTGAATTTCAAACCTAAAAGAGACCAATTTTCAACCAAAAATTTAATAGTTGTATTTGCATTAAAACTAATAATTTTCAAACGGAAAGGGAACGGCATTTTAACAAATAGTTCAACCAAGGAGATGAATTTTCAAACAAGAAGTTTAATTTTTGCCAAATTAGCGCGACTTTTAACCAAATTCTAGAATTTTTAACTAAAAAAGATAAAGTGTCAACTAAGGAATACCAAAGAATATTACGTTATTTAGGTTTCTGCGACTCCTGTTGACAAAATCAGTTTAGGTGCTTCACTCCCCGGAAGAAAAAAATATATCAGAAGAGGAAAATATGCCCGAAAAGAAAAGCATGACAGAAGAGAATAAAAAAGGAAAATTTAATCTTCTTTTTCATGTTGCAGGGTTAAGTTCACAGTTTGATTGTCTACCTAATGGCGCCCCTATTCCATGTGTTCCTCGTTCCAGACCTTCTGATTCTCCGGAAAGGCATCAGTCTCCTGGAAGGTCTCTTTCTGTCCAACCTCATTTTCAGGGTTCTCCGGTCATTTCTCCTTCTCCTGACGAGTTTTCTCTTCGTGCCAGGTCCAGGTCTCCTCCTGTCGAGCCTTCTCTTCGTACCGGGTCCAGGCATTCTTCTTTACGCGTTCTTGGGTATACACTTGAACAAGTTAGATTTGTTCGGCTTATTCCCAACAGGAAACCGAACATGCGATTCGAAATTCGAAAATACGCTTTTTCTCCTGATACACCACTTAAAGTGAAAGGAAAAAATCAGGTCCTTCAGCCTATGCCAACCGAAGAACAACTGGTATTATCAACGTCTAATGGTGACGTATTTGCAATATTTCAAAGAAATAATACATGTCTTCGTGGAATATATGCACTGAGATCTGTAGGTGGCATACCGACTGAGAGACGAGTGAAAATAAATATGGAAAGTGGACAGTTTCAAGATCTGACTCGAGAAGAAATTCAGATAACTCCCTTAAGCAAGGATCATCCAATTTTAAGTTATTTTAAAACAGAAATTGCACCAGAATTTCGTCAACGGCATTAATTTAATTAATAAAAATGTAAAATTAATATATGATATTGTTTGTGATCCTAAGTAGAATCAAAATATTTACAAGTTACTGGTAATTACAATAAAAGCGTAATGTATTATCCTTTTTGAAGCTTCGATCTATCGTCAAGGTCCCACTCTCTCTGTTTTGGAAGTAGATAAAATTAGTTGCTGTTGATTATCTCACGATCATATTTCAGGATACAATTTATTATAGACTTATAATGATTGGCCTAGACCTGAGATTTTCGAGAAAAAAAAATGGGTAGTCTCTGAGTTAATGAACGTGATCGGCGGAAAAGTGTCTTTTAAAAAGATCATATACATAAAAACCGTTTTATTTTCTTACCAAAATATAATGTTTTGTTAATAATTATTATCGCGACTATATAATGATGATAATAGAATAAAATAACCAAAGGTGAAACCTTCATTTCCAACTGTCCTAGGACAGAAGGAGCAACAGTGAATGACGTTTACGTTGCAGTTCCGGCTCTTGCAGTCTCCCACCTTGCATTGGCTTATCTCCTCAATGCAACCCATTATTCGGTTACATCACCAGTATCGCGCGGTGCCACCCAAAATAGGCCTCTTTCGAAAAGAGGCCATGGTTCAGTTGTGAGTGGCAATAGGACCAAGCCTTACCTGTTGGCAAAGAGGCTCACAGGCTCGAAGAGGATTCATGCAGAGGTTACATGGAAGTTGGGTCAATATGCACCCGGAATATACAAGAAGAAGAGCAACATCCTCCAGCGTATATACCATCCGCTACAGCAAGACCACACTTACAGGTAACCAATAATGCCAACATGAGAACTAGGAGATCAAAAATCCAACAAAAAATCTTTCTCAGGATGGAAAAATTAGCTGAAACTAATACTGCTCTCCTCGATATGCTTTTCAAAGATGTTCATCTCTGGAATCTGAACTGTGTAGTTTACAAGAAGGCAATAGAAGTAATGGTACTTCAGTACGCCTGAGCAGTTCTCGCGAACGTATTGCATAGCTTCGGTTCAAAATTGAAACGGCGAGACGGCATGCATACAATTTTCAGTGCGTGATCAGCTACATAACATCAAATAAAAGATTCAATTCCAAAGTTAGGGCACTTGCTTGAAACCTTAAGAAAGTAAATCACATGCTGAACAAGTGTAAACTTTCGACAATCACGCAGCACTGGATGCATAGAATAAGATCTCTTTCAACAGCCAAAGACCGCCTTGAACGGAGAGTAAAGTGGACTCAGGAAAATTGTTCTTTTCTGCTCATCCTTCCCGTCTGTTTAAGAAAATATCATATATCTTTAAAAATACGCCTAGTCGAGAAGAGATTCAAGTCCTCTGGGAGCAAGTATATTTGACGTGCGCGGAGAAAAGGGGTCTAGCTCGGAAATTATCGATATTCAGGTTTTCACATCTTCTGATAGTTTTTGAGTTACTCCTTTTGATAAAACGACCAACAAAAATCGTCGAGCGTTATTATTGTTCAAAACTGGGTTGCTAGGAATCTCGTAAATTGCGCTTTCTTCGGCCTGACTAAGATCTCGTGAACCACCTCCCATGACTCAAAACTATATCTTCGCGCCTCACCTATAATACCCATCCTTGTAACGTGCACTGAACAAACAATTACTCTGCTGGCGCACTTTCCATCGCTCTTCTTGTAAAATCTTAGCTTTCCCAGTTAGATCCCTTTCCTCGACGCACGTCACATATGAAGATACCTATCAGCTAGATAAAAACGGCTTAGATATATCACTCTTTCGTAACTTTTTCCAAAGGAAAAGGTTGCAAGGTCCAGAGGAAGAGTGTCCACTAATTACTATACTGAAGAAGTAAAAAAAATTCACGTCTACGCACCAGCATCTAGCTCGTATATTTACTACTTTCTTAAACGAAGAGCAACCCTTCTCGTAGTGGTTCGTGAAAGGACGCAAGGTACTGATCCCTCGGACCGGAGATTTGTCAACTCCAAATAACTACAAGCCTATAGCTTGTTAACCCTGGACTTGTACCCTAGAATTTGGATGATTTGATAATTTTGATGATTGATGATTACTGCTACCCCAACGAGGCCACGAAGCGTACCGATCTATCAAAGCATAGCTGAGCGTATACTTCTCTAGGGTGCATCACTGCGGCTTAGTAGTGAAAACCAGTCCAGGGTTAAACACCAACTGCAAGCTGTTCACTGACATCTTCAACGAGAGAATTTTAAAATCTATGGAGCTGGTATGGAGTGCAATAGTTGAACAACGTGTATTCAAGAGAAGGATGACAGGTTGCAGGGAAAACCTGTTAATAGACAGGTGTATTACCCAGGACTCGATCAGGTATCGACGCAATCTGTCCATGGCTTCGATTGATTACCGTAAGGCATTCGATAACACAAACTATGAGCTACTTATCAGGCTTCTTTAGTATGTGGAGGCACTCAAACGTTTTGAATCGTTAGTTTTAGTCATTAGTACTGGAACTAGCGTTTGTAAGAAAAATGGATCCCTATAAACGGACTCTACAGAATGAATGTTGGAACCCTATAAATGGGCTATCCAGAATGAATGTTGGAACCCTATAAAAGGGCTCTCCAGAGTGAATGTTGGAAACCTATAAACGGGCTCTCCAGGATAAATGTTGAATCCCTATAAGGGTTTCCAGTGTGATTGTCGGATTCCTATAGACGGCGTCTTCAGTGTGTATAATCGTGAATTATGAAGTTTTCAAGATGGAGACGGTGTATACTTGCTCCGTCTTCACCAAACATTTATTTGTCTTCTATCACCGTTTTAAACAATAGTTTCATTACATAAATAAAAAATTACAAATCTTGCTACAGCGCTTCCTATAAAGTTTTATATATTTTTTGAATAACATGGAACTCACACGTAAAGAAAACTACTCAGAATTTTTTAAAACTATTTAAGATTTGATGAGGTAAACCAGCTGTGTTTCCGAAACGTAATCGATTCGAAATTGATTTGAATAAATTTAAACTATTAGTCTGGAAGATGTCGTATTTATTAGGTTCTTTTCTAAATTTATAAACTAAAAGTTTTCCCAGACGTAAAAAAAACCATTTTATTCTTAAAAAACGAATGCGCCAGCAGAATATAATGTTCCGAAACCACGATTGAAACCAACGAATCTACTAATCGCTTGCCGCGTTTTGCGACCACGTTTAGGAGCGAAGTAACAGGTCATGAGTACCTGTGGGTGGAAGGTTGGCCAACATAATAATAATAATAATTTTAGATCCCTCGCAGTTGGTGAAATCCCTTGAATCGTTTGGAATCGCTCAAAAAACCTTTAAATTAATTTCATTTCATTTATTTTCCACAGTTATTTAGAAATCCCTTAAGTTTGAGATTAACTCTTTGGAAATCCTACAAAATTCTTTGAAATTCCTTGAAACTTTAAAATCTGTTAAAATGTCTTGAAACCTTTTTAACTCCTGCGAATCCTTTGAAATAATTGAAAGTCCTATGAAATTTCTTTAACGTTGTGAAATTTTTTCAAATATTTAAAATATTTGGAAATCCTACAAATTTCTTTGATATTCCTTAACATTGTTCAAATCTCTTGACATTCTTTCAAATATTTTAAAACAAATGAAAATCTTTCAAATCCTTAAACATTTTGTAAGTTTCTTTATATTCCTTGAAATAATGAATATTGCTCAGGAAGGTTCAAAGGAGTTTACTGAAAAGTTTTAACTGAAATAAAATAGTAGTTAAGAAACTGTTGCTGTTTTAATATTCCGGCGCGATCGATTTCCTTCTGCATGGCTGCAGCCCGGTCGGTAAATACAGCGTTAGGTGGAAGTCTCCAGCATAGGCCAGTCAGATACAGCCACTTTTTAATCAAAATAAGAAAAATGAGAGCATATTTTAAGGAGTAGTTTTACATGTAATGGGTGGTGATAAATCAAAATCACTAGTGTTAAATGTTTGGTAGTAATCAAATAAAAATAAATAATAAATAAACTGAGGAAGATAAATAAAAAAATTAAAGCGCAAATACTATATTTTGATTGTTAGATATTAATTATTCAATTTACTGGTTAATTTAACCAGTCTTTTTTTAGTTATGTTCGTTAGTTATGTTCGGTATACGCCTAAAGTAATTTTCCTGCAATGAATTTCTTATAATATTCTCGCGATTCTAGAAAAGTCATTATCAAAAATCACTATGAGAAGCGCAGTATACACAAGATTTAAGGGATCTTATAGGCCCGGCCAGACTTAACCAAGTTTAAGTTCAAGTTCCAAAGAAATGGGACTTTTGTATGGTAACATGGTATCCCACGAACATTTTAAGATGAAAATGGCAATAATCAGGCGTTTTTTGAAAGAATTTTTGTATTTAATTTCTAAGAAATGAACAAGTTTTCAATAATTAAATGGTAAATATGGATTATGATTTTTTATTAGATTTTCTTTATTGTTTGAGTTTGTCTGTAACCCTACGGAAATTTTAAGATGGAAATAAAAACAATCAAAAAGGTGTATTTAAAAAAAATTCGATCTTTGTATTTTATTGAAATGAAACCATTCTGCACATCTAATTGAAAACTTTACTATTAGCATACATATTTTTCATACCATAATAATATTTTATTTATTAAATTTGAATATCAACAAAGAATATAGTTTGCTTAATGACATTTTTAAAATAATATTACTTTTATATGAGAAGGTGTTTATTTGTATGCCTTGCGTTTTTCATGTATAAAAAATATTATACTAAAACTACTGGAAAGTTCATTCATTCATCATACGCCAACGTTTCGGCTGACACTATATCCTTTTTCAAAGCAACCTCAATCAAATATTTGAAGAAAGAAGAACTTTTAGTTTTTGAGGCAATTCATGACAAATAATTAATACTTTAATTTATATTTTTATATGGTCAAGTATGACTCAAAATTAAAAAAAAAAGATAGACAAAGTTAGTAGTTGAAGCATCATAAATAAACGAAAATCCAGTAATTTTGTTTTAGTATACACATTCAATGAAAAGATCCATTAAAAAAAGTTTTAACCAATGTATACCATATAATCTTATGAAAATTTATTCTTTGTCTCGTAATCAAATACAAAATTCTACTTTTATAAAAAGCGCCCTACCGATTATTTTCGTTTTTATCTTAAAATGTTTATGAAATACCACATTGCTAGAAACAATCATTCAAAAAGTCCCAGTTTCTATAAGAAACTAGCATTTTAATTTGATATACCCTCACCATGTAGAACCTTTAGATTCGGATTTTCAAGAGATTTCAAATGATTTCTACTTTTTTAAATGATTTTTTGGGAATATATATGTGTGTATATATTTTAAGAGATGCCAAAGAATTTAGTAGGATTTCCCAAGACTTGAGTCTAGAAAAAAGGGATTTCTGGAGAACCTCAAAGAATAAACCAAACTTCATAAATTTAAAGGAATTCCTATCCACGGGAAACATTTTAAGAGATTTATACGTATTTGTATGACCTGAATGTATATTATGGAATTGAAACAATTTCAAATCATTCAAAAACTTTTTAGTTTTTTCATTATTATTTATAATAGAAAGGTAATAATAATTATAAACAACAGATTATCGGCAGTTAACAAAATAAAACGTTTTTTTCATATATATATTTGGGGCAATATTTGTCAAGCCAAACCCGCTTAAAGTTTGTTGCCTTTGATTTTCTTGAAACTCCCCTAAGTTCTAGTCCTAGTGAACCTCTTTCAATTCCCCAAATGATGGACCTCTGGAAAGACGGGTTGTTAACAAACAAAATAATTATTATTTTGGAATGATTACTTATTTCATGCTCGTTTTTTCCTTTTGAACATATTTTTGAGTTTTTCTCCAAATGCGGCCCCTTGCATTTTCTTGAAAATATTTTTAAAAAAGCTTGACCTTTTCCCTTGAATATCACCTGGGGCAGGAGGGGATAAGATTGCTATTGGATTAAAAACTGGTTTATCACTTTAGCGTCCGTAATTTTCAGTTGAAGTATGCAGCAGGGTTGTAGTAATTATCATTTTTATTAATCATTAATATTATTATACATGTATCATATATGTAATATAAAATATAAACTAATATAACCCACTGATACACGCTATGATAGCTGTAACGTAAGTACACGCTAGCGGTGCTCTGTCCGCACTTTAGTTTTTAATCCTATATCACCGTTTTTTGACCATAGCATCTGTAATTATTTGAAGGGACCGTTAAGAGAAGTAAACGGAACGTAAATAATACTAGAAAAAATAAAATACAAATTGTATTCCAATGGTTTTTGCAATTAATGTGTAAGTCAAAATAGAAGTACTTTAAAATATAAAGGAGATCTTGTAAAATCGCTCATTTTCCTCAAAAGAAGGACTTCTAAGGTATAGAAAGTCTATAATCATTCAAAAAATTTCAACTTCCCTCCTAATTTAGCATTCCCACTTTCAATAAACTCTAGGCGCCATAAGAAATTATAATAACTGCTATAAAGGAAATATAGATTCGATTCTGAAAAATTAATTCGTCTTTCCGGATGAATTCAATACCAAGGGTAATTTCACACCCGAAAAAGATGACGTTCTAGGGAATTTTCCGCGTCTAGGGGAAAAACCTGAGGTGTTGGGGAACACTAATGATAAATTCGTATTCAGTGCACCAAAAGACATAAAAACACCCTCGTGACCTGTTTCCAGATGATTTCAATACCAAAGTTAATTTCATACTCAAAAAACCTGACTTTCCAGGAAATTTTCCGCACCTAGGTAAAAACCCTGTTGTGCTAAGAGAAACTAATTTCAGATTCGTATTCAGCTCACAAAAATACATATAGATATCATGCTGACCTGTTTGCAGATGATTTCAGTGCCAAGGGTAATTTATACTCAGAAAAGCTTATCGTTTATTTATGGGGTAATATAATATAATATATGTATAATATAATGTTATTATATATGCTTTGGTTTGTATAAAAAATACACAGATGTGTTTTAGTCTTGGCCTTTGATCTTGCAATGATGAAGTGAAGGAAGAAATAAATAAAATAATAATAAAATAAGTAAATTGTCAGTTTTAAAATAAATGATGGTTGTAATATAAACGGGTCATGGTACAAAATTTTTGAAAAGCTTCAATTCTTCTGTCAAACTTTTTTCACGTATCTGTCGTCGTTTGGCGTAAAAATAGAATATTCGATTTTTAGATAACATTTTCGGTGGATAAAACCATAACCATTGGTCAAGGAATGCTAGTTAACGAAATTTTTCTATCTTTTAGGATCCAAAAATATTGTGCCAAACCTCAGTTTGATCCGTTTGTTTATTCGTGAGTTATCGTATTTACGGAGGGACGGCCAAAACTTTAGTTTTTCTTCAGGGGGTATAATATACTATTAACCATAACAACAAATTTAGATTACTATATGAATTTGAGAATTCTAATCTTTAAAAAAATTTCAATAATTCTGGCGGGCACACATATTTTTTATTTAATGTTTTGAGAAATTATTCAGAGAAAAAGAATTTTTCTTGAAACGAAAGTATGATCGTTGAACGTGAAGGCCTTAATCGATTTCAATCAAACTTGGCAGCTGACCAAAAGACCATTAAAAAATAAGTTCAGTGGTGATTGTATTCTAATGCCTCAGAAACTGTGAGGATAAAACCAATTTAAAAAAAACATAAAAACAAACTAATTTTTAACCTGTGCTTATATCTACATCCTATTGTTATACTCGGCATGCATTACAAGAATTGTTGACAGCTTGAACAATTCATAAATTTTTCTAGATACTTATTATAAAAATTTAAGACCTGTATTATTGAATTTGGCAACCTATAAAACAATGGCACACTTTAAAAGTTAAATGAAAAACAAATTTATATGTTACCTAACAAGAAAAAAATTTCGTATTTATCCATACCAGAAAGAAAAATATACACGGAGTACATAATAAACACGAGAAATTCTAAATTTTTAATAAATGTGTACTTTTAAAACATTCACATTTTTATTTAAGTTCACACATTCTATTAGAAGCCATATCTGTATGTTATTGATATCATTTCACATTAAGAAACTCTGATAATTCATCATTAGGCTTTTAAACAAATATTGTCTTTCAGATAATTGGGAAAAAATATTCAGAATTAAATTGATCAAAAAACTGTTGTTATGAAGACTGTACAAACATTTTATAATTTGAATTAAAAAATTCGTTTAACATATGCTATCAAAATTGGCGAAATTATATTATACCATCAATCCCTCATGCCTAGAAATTGTTTATTAGAATAATTTTGCATATATCATTCATACCCGCCAATTTTTATAAGGATTAATATGACTTTTTAAATTTGATTTTAATCTATAGATATATGTAAATAAAAAAAATTACAACACACAAGGTGCGTTATCTTAAACAACTATCATGTAAAAATAATTTGTCGTACTTTTTAAAGCATCAGCTCTTTAAAATTTACGAAATTTATTTTTCCCATCAGGACAAAGTAATGAAATGCTTCTTCAATTCCAAATACAGAAATTCGACATGCACAACTGTTTTCTAATTTGCAATTACCTAACGTTATAACTTTCTCGAAAAATGTTGGTTTCAATTTTTTATGTTTTTGCCCATTAGGACACCGTTTTGGATTTTCAAAGTCAAAACAGATAAGAGGGCATTAACCGATTTCAACCGTTTTTGGTGTTTTTATTTTAAATGCCAAACCGCAACTTTTTTTGCATGTAAAAAATTTGCTTGTAAAAAACAAACGTAAAAGTTAGATTGAAAATTTATAAGCTTTTATCAAGTTAAAAATACATAATTTCGATTTAATAGATTCATAACAAAACGCTCTTATTTCATTCAAAATCCTAATCGAATATTGCGTTAGTCTAAAATATTCAATTGTGAACTCATTTAATTTGAAAATTTTTAATTAAAAAAGAACAATTTTGTAATATCTAGCAATATTTAACTGTTTATTGAAAAAAAGAATTAAAACCCAAATAATTAAAACTGAACAATTTAAAACCGAATTTTAAAAAATAAAAAGCATTGAGTCGTCAAAATAGCAGAGTGCTAAATTTAAACTTTGAATATTATAATTTCAATTGAACCATTTTTTTAAATTTTAGTCTGCAGTAAACAGTAGTAAATTTTTATGTATTACTTATTATCTCCGAAAAGGTCGTTTTCTCCTGTCATATCCTTTTTTTTTTATTTCTCTGTTCAATACTTCTCCTCCTGCCGAGTCTCCTCTTCGAGCCAGGTCCAGGTCTTCTCCTGCCAGGTATTCTTCTTTACACGTGCTTGGATATAAACTTGAGCGATTTGGAGTTGTTCTGCTTAGGCTTATAATCATTTTCCCACACTACAGATTAAAAAAAAAGAAGAACACAGAAAAATCAATTTTCCTATAACGATATTGTTAGAAATCTGTATCTGTATCTCAATACATTTTTTAGTCTTTTTGACTTCGTTCTTTACAATGTCCGCCCCAGTCCTTGGCGGGAATTTCTTTAAAATAATTCTAATTTTGAGTCGACACTGGTAATTCGCAAAAAGAATTAAAATTATGGACTAGAACAGGGAATTTTTAAAAAGAATATTAATTCTGAGCTAAAAATGGAAATTTTCGAAAAGAATATTAACATTCTGAATTGAAAGAGCGAGTGTTTTTAAATAATTTTAATTTTGATTGGATGCGAGTGATTCGCAAAAAGAATTAAAATTCTGGACTAGAACAGGGAATTTTTAAAAAGAATTCTGATTCTGAGTTAAATCGGTGAATTTTCAGAAAGAATTAAAATTCTGGATTGGAACAGGG
>CAKNWW010346466.1:0-11603 GCA_932074435.1 Andricus kollari
ATGGTTTACCTTTTTCATTAAAAATGCACAAATACAAAATACAAAATATGTGATACATTTATGGGGGGTCGCCAAAAGTATAGTTAACCAAGTTAAGCACCATGAAAAAAGCATCACGCTGGGTCTCGGAGTGTGGAAATTTTTAAAGTTCTTGAAAAACGTATCACGTATTTTTTTACTGTCCTCTTGAAAAATAACTTTCTTGATTGAAAATTCATCATCTTAGTTAAGACAATTCATCTCTTTGGTTTTAAATGTACCTATTTTGTTAAAAGTTGTCTATCTTGGTTAAGCAAACTTCGTTAAGAAAACGGTCCAATCGTCAACTTCATAGAAAAAGGCGTTTTATGTCTATCAGTTATCCCACTTTTGGAATTCTTTATTCAAGAATAAACTTAAGAATCTTTGAGAAATGAAAACAAGAGTCGAGATAAGATATAACAAATCGCGTTTTCCCATTCTTCTTGAAAACTATTAAAAAAAAATATTCTCACATCCGAAAATATTTAATTTTCCAAAGTCTACAACTTCACGGAAAGATTCTTGCGAACACAAAATGCTTTAAGATAAGGTTGATTTTCTGGAGAAATGAATGCATCGAAATCATGCAAATGCCCCATTTTGAATAAATGAATTGTCATCACCCAGTTATGGTGAGATTTTCATTCAAAAAAATCTTTGACCAAATAATCCTAAATCTACTTTCCATCCTTGTATGAATACATTAGTTCAAAGACATCTCTATTCATTGATTTTAAATGTGAATTTTTAATTCAATGAGCAATTTCCAATTCAAGATATGAACTATTCAGTGATTATTAATTTATCAATATTTGACTTGTATTATTCCAAGAAACTAACAATTCTCTTTTTATTCGATAGGTTTTAGAAATGTTTGTTCAAAACTGGGTTCTCTCAGATATGTGTTATCTACTATGGATCAGCAAATAAAAATCTGTACCGGTTTATGAAGACGGTTATAATTACCAGATGCGTAAAAAAAATTGTCAGCTATAAAAATATTAAAGTTACGAAAATAATAATTTTTTCAAACATATTTAGATAATGCGCACAACCAATGCGTTTATCAATCGATTTTAAATTAATTCTACTTTTCAGGATCCTGATGCGCTACTTTTCCATGTAGTTCTGTTTTCAATTATCAACATTTTGTTTTTTTGACCAAACCTGATGGAAAAACAAGAATTATTTACAATCCTGTTGATATATTTACCCCTACTTAATTCGCGTTGAAGAAACGAAATTTTTAGGTTCACCCAGAACAAATTGTGGCATAATGCCAACAAAGTCCATCAAAAATAATATGAATCACCGATCTGCAAAATTGTATACAGCAGTTGATAGTGAACGTCAATCCCAAAATCACCCAAAATTTGCCAACACAAAGAGGAGTTCTTATCGTCACGTATAATTTAAAGCAGATTCAGTAATTAAAAAGTAGGCATTGAAAACAATATTTTTATTATCAGGTGCACATAAGGGTGGTGTGAGACAACAAAATTGTGGAAATCACAAATAAAAACTATATGGAAAAGTCGGCCATAATTTATGTTTATAGGATACCTGTTTTTAAACAACATTTTTTGTACAAAATAAACAAAAGTTATATATAATTATTTTCACTATGTATAAACTGTATATAATTTTTCCGCCTGGATAATCCCTCGTCTAAATGGCATTGTGTACACACAGTATAGATGTATGGATGTACAGACTTTAAAAAATTATTATTTTAATCCTATTCAGCAACAAAATTATACAAGTTTTTGCAAAAGTTTCTAAATCCGATCAATAGTTTGAAAATAAACTGAAAAAATACTTGAGGAAAGAAGGCTAAATTTATTTAATGTTTGCAAAAAACGATCTTAACATGAATTTCTTGATCCGCTTCTTGAATGTATGATGTCTTTTTATTATTGGCCATCTGAAGATCCTACAAAGCAAGGGCTGACTAATTGCTTACATTATTTTTTAAATACAGATTTTAGAAAATTTTGAATGTCTGCAATTTTGTTTGCATGCTCTTTTACAAATCTTTTCCCCTATGCTTTGAAGCACTTTAATTTCTTCCATAAGGGTACCTATATGCAAAATCAAATACATAAAAATACACCAAACATCCAAGAAAAGTTGCAAGAAATTCACTTTAAGAACTTAAAAATATTTTGAGAAACTCAGATAATTTTGTTACTGAGTAGGATTACAATTAAAATTTCGTAAAGTTCAGTTTCGAAATCTGCCTTATCAACTGACACCCAATCATTCTAAACTTAGCCCATGCCTCGGCTGTAAAACAAATTATGTAGAAGTTTCAGGTGATGACAATCATAACAATTCATCTGTAGATCTGTAAAATGAAAATGAAATCCCTTTGCATCCCTCAAAATCCTTTAAACTATATATTTAAAATTATTTTCAATCCATTGACGCTGTTGTGTTAAGACAACTAGCTTATAGCTGAGTAATTAGATGTAAAAGATAGATAGAACTAACAGAATTCGTAATTAAATTATATGAATCGTGATATCAGTTTTAAGAAATTTTCGTAATTAAATTTACTTCTTCGAAACTGAATCTGTGGAAATTTAAATATCTCAGAAAGACAATAAAGACGCTCATAATTTTTGAGATAACGACTGTGGCAATATATATTTTATAACCCAAGGAGGCACTAGAATATTCTTTAGTTACAGCGTTGCTAAAATTCTTGAATAATACGTTAATAAGTTTTTCATCTGAGTAGAAAAGATGCCGATTTTTTATACATTCATCATATCCTTGGCGGTCATCCTCAATTGTATTGGTAAACATAATCATATAATAGTGTCTACAACTTCAAGCATATTTTTTCAGCTATATGCAAATCATAATATGTGCAACTTAATCTGCATTCTATCCCAATTGCTATTTCCTACCACACTTAATTTAAGTTTGTCCAAAATAAGTACAAATTTAATCTGAATTCATGCTGCGGAAATCCAGAATGTGTTAGTCTGTGTAATAAGAAATGGAATTCGTACATAATTTTTTCGTTTTGCAAGAAACAAAATTTTACTTCGTATGTCTTCAACAGCACTTTTCACTATCTTTTAACCGGTTGTAAAATTTATTGAAAAGAGTCAAAATTTGATGTCTATTTTTACAAAAACAAAAATAAATTTGACTTTTTCCTTAATTTGGACTTATTCGATTTGGTTTAAATAGCCTAGTGGAAATGCTGATGCTTTTCCCTATTAAATATAATTATATTTCCAGGTCGAATAGAATGACCGATCGCTACTGCATGCTAATTTCTTGCGGTGTACCTAATATGGACGAGAACTTAAGCCTAATTATGCAAATATTTTTTCCAATACTTACTTCTTCACTACTTAATCTCCTTCAAGTTACACGAGTCAATAATAACTTATCAACAATCAGTTTTCCACGTCTACTTTCAAAAATCAAGTTACATGATTGCCCTTTATTCGCGAAGCTTATCTCCTTCCATACAATGCCTATACCAGTTCGGCAGTCATCACCTCGTACTTTGACGGTCATTTCTAAATTTGTATGTGAGAATTGCACAAATTCAACACCAACATCCATCTGTGTACCTTAAGTAAAAATCAATACTTTCTTTCTTGTTCCAGATTTGAGTTCACATTCCGAGTGTTCACCTAGTGGTAACCTTCCTCCTGGTGTTCCACGTTCCGGCACTTCTAGTTCTTCCGACAGAAACCGTTCTCCTGCCAAGTCTACTTCTCCTGCCGAGCCTTCTCACCATGTTAGGTCCAGGTCTCCTCTTGCCAGGATTCCTTCTTGGTACATTCTTGGATTTCATCCTGCCGAAGTTAAATCTATTCGGCTTATCCCAAACACAAATCCACAACGTATATTTGAAATTCGCAAATACACTTTTCCTGCCGATAAACCTATTCAGTTGCAAGTAGCACGTAATGCCCCTGCTCCCATGCCAACCGAAGTGCGGTATGTTTTAACAACATCCACTGGTGACGTTGTTGCAATATTTGGGCGTAATAATAAGGTTCTTCGTGGAATATATACACGTATTAATGACACTGCAAAACGAGCAAAAATAAACATGTATAGCGGCGAGGTTACCAAGTTAAACCGAGATGAAATCAATGAAACTATCATAGGCAGAAATCACCCAATTTTGAAGAGTTATAGAATAGTACATGTAAACGACATGTGAACCAAAATACTCCACACTATAATTAAATTCAAGCCAATTTATTATTAAAATATGACATTATTTGTGATAAGAAGTAGGATCAAAATCCTGCAAATTTCTGGTAAATACAACAAAATGTCAATGTATTATATTATCGTTCTCAAGGTTTAAATCTTTCGTCAATTCCTTAGTCTCTATTTGACTAAAACAGATCAACTAAATTTTGTATTTACTATCGTACGAAAATATTTTAGGCGGAAAGGGTAATAGGCTCATAATTACGTACCAATAATAACCTTTCTGGAGGCGTGGCCACATTGCAGTGGATAGAAAAAAAGTCCTAACGTCTAATATCAACAGTTTGAAACATTATGCAAACATTTTCATATTCAAATAAATCCTCTATTTTCAGTTGGCTATTGTTTCAGAAAAGTACCATGCAATTAGTTAATTAGTGCTATCAAACGCTTTTATTAGACGTCGTCAAAACTATGATCAATAGATAATCATTTTTCTTCTTAGCCCAGGACATGAAAGAATAAGTATTCTTTATCATCAAAGAAGGCTCCAGCATCGAAAACTAAAGTCGGGACGCCTGGTTTTCAAGGTTTACTACTGGGCGAGAAAAAATCGCAAAATTTCGAGTTAAAGACAAACATATTGTTCAACATTATAGTTATAAAATGATTTCAGTTTAATTTCCATCAAAAATGTGATGTGTTTACTGTGGCAGAAACTGTGTAAAAAGCCAGGGTCCTCCAAAAGTAAAAAAATTGGTATCAGAAATTTAAAACAGTTCATAAGTATTTTTCAGCATGCACTTTACAAATCGCATTTTTTTATTTCAACTTATGTTTTATTGTAATTAGTAGAGATAAAAATGTAAAAAAGAATTTTTCCGGCTGTCGTCAATCATATCTTGAAAACTCGTGAATAGTTTTGAAGTTCTACATATTATGTGAATCTATATTGATATGTGAATATCCACAGAAATAAATGTATCGTCTATCAGCTAAATTTGTTATTAGGTATTGTGTTTATATTATTATAAAATATTTTTAATTTCTCAAGCGTTAATATATAATCTAAGAACTCCAAATTGTGAATATATGTTTGAATAAAAAGAAAATTTTGAAAAAGTCTATCTAAATGAAAAAGCAATCCCTGAAAAATAATATAAACTTTCTATTGAAACCACCGATCACTGCACTCACTGATCATATCATAAAGTGGAAATGCGCGTCTATTACATCGATTTGCAGAATATATGTTTCAAAGTGCGCATGCGCTAATATTATTAGTTTTGCCAATTTTTTGTGGGATTCTAATTTTTCCGAATAAAATTCCTGATAAAATTTCATTAAGAAAACATTTCGCTTTTAAATGGGTATCCTAATGTGTTTTGAAATTCTTTAAAAACTTCATTAATAGCAAAATCAATATTTGGTTTTGAGGTAGATATAATAAATTCTTTCATTTTTCAACATTCTTTCTGTTAGTATTTACTATTTATTCAGCATATTGTTCATTTATTTTTTAGATAACAAAAACCTGAAGAAGTACAGTTTATCAAAGTATCAATTGTTAGAGACACAGAAAACATCTAAGGAAATTTAGATGACGCAAAGGACCTTGCAGAAAAATAACAATGCTTTAATTAATTAATAAAAAAATAAAAAATGTATAGAAACAATCAATTTGCGAAAAAATAAACTGAATGGACTAAAAGTTTCAGTGAGACTGCAAAGGTGTCTGTTGCTGATATCCAAAGCCAAACGATAGTTCCCTTCCAAAAATTATTTTTTACATTCTCATCATTTATGATTGAGAAAGTATGAGAAAATTGTCCGAAATTTGACACTACAGTTTTTCAACGGATCTTCACGTCATGAGATCCCATGAAGCCGAAAATCAAGTTTTGTCGATAGCGATGGCGATGAACGGATAAAATCGAGCTTTGGCACAGTTTTTAAGGCCCTGGAAGAAAGAACGAGTTCGTTGACAAGCATTTCTTCAGAATGCCTTCAGACGTAAGGAACACCGAAATCAGCGTTAGATGCAACACGGAAATTATTCTTGTTGTCAACAATAAAACAATATAACAAGCAGTACCAATAATTTTGCAGGGGGAAATCCAAGAATGAACCAAGAAGGATGTCTGACAGGAGGAGACCTACAACTTACACGAAGAGGAGGCTCGGCAGGAGAAGCGGACCTAGCAGTAGAACGATAGGTAAACACTCGAAATGTTAACTCAAATCTGAAACATGAAGCAAAGTACTAATTTTTTTCTTAAAGCACACAATCCTATGTTGGTATGCACTTTGTGCAGTTCCATATGCAAATTTAGAAATTACTGACAGCGTACGAGGTAATGCCTGCGATTATTTAAATTGGTTTGTGAAAGTTGACATAAAAACTGATTGTGGATAAGTTCACATTGAGTCGTATAATTTGGAACAGATTAAGGAATTAAAAAGTGGGTATTAAAATATGTTTTGCATTCTTAGATACAGGTCTTATTGATACCCGTACACATCGACGAAAAAATATTTGCAGCTGTTTAAGCAAATTTAAAACAAAATCAAGTAGTTCAAAATTTTATAAAAAGTCATATTTATTTTTGTTTTTTGCAAGTGGAGACCAAATTTGGGCTCTTGTCAAGAATGCGAGCAAAAATGTTTATAACCAGTTGAAAAATCGTAAAAGTACATTTCAGACAAACTCAAATTAAGTTTGGTAGGAAATAGCAACTGCGATAAAATGCAGATTAAATTGCACATACTATGATTTGCGTATAGCTGAAAAAATATACTTAAAGTTATAAATAAATTACATGATTATGTTTACCGATAGAATTCAGGATAACTGCCAAGGATATGACTGATCAGCTGTGAGACGCACGTTCTGAACTTAGCACACCCCTCAGCTTGAAACTAAATTATCTTAAAGTTTTAGATAATATCAATCTTAATGATTGATCTTTACATCTGTACTGTGAAAGTGAAATCCCTTTACATCCCTTGAAATCCTTGAAACTATATTGAAAATCGTTTTAAATCTCTGGATGCAATGTTTTTAGACAACTTCTTTATAACTGGGTAATTAGATAAAATGTCTAGATATAATTCATAGAATTAGTGTTCCCACCTATTCTAAGTTTTCTTACCTTGATAAGGGTGCTCTGTGAGCACCGAAACGTTGGTGAATATTATCCATGCTTTTTTATTGTGATTTTAAAGTAATAAAAATAAAAAAGAGAAGGAAGGGGATATGGTTGGTTGCATTCTCATTTTTCTTTCCTCTTTTTTATTTTTGTCCAAAGAAACAAATTTTTATTTTGTTTTCAGGAATTGCAATAGGAGCATTTTGTGCTGTTTGTCCAAATTTTATCGTAAGGTTCTTGGTTTGTTTTCAGGAATTTATACATCAAAGTTTAGCAATTAAATTTTCTTCCTTGAAGCTGACTCTGATGAAATGTAAATATCTCATTAGACAAGCTTGACGCTAATAATTGTTACGATAGTGACTATAGGATATATATTTTTTGTGATACACGGATACACTCTAATATTCTTCAGTTACAGCGTTATGTTATACAATTTTTGAATAATACATTAACAAGTTCTTCACCCGATTATAAAAGATGAGGATTTTTTATACATTCGTCGTATCCTTGGTGTTTATTCTAAAATTCATTGCTGAACATAATTATATAACACATCTATCATTTTAAGTACGTTTTTTTTTAGTTATACGCAAATCACAATACGTGCGATTTAATCTGCAAGTTATCCTAATAGCTTTTTCATACCAAACTTAATTTGATTTTGTCCGAATCAAGTACAAATTTAATCCAAATTCATGCCAGGAGAATCCAGAATGCTTTAGTTTGCGTAACAAAAAATTAAAATTCGTGAATAACTTTTTTCGAGTTGCAAAAAACAAAATTTTGCTTCATATGTTTTCAACAGCCCTTTTCACGATCCTAGTTAAAAAGCTGAGATATTTTCTGTTGTTTAAAAACAGGGATCCGATAAACTTAAATTATGGCCGACTTTTCCATGTAGTTCCATTTGTGATTTCCACAATTTTGTTTTCTCGCCCCACCTTTATGTGCACCTATATAAACAAGCCCTTTATCTATTAATGAAAAAGTGCTTTCAATGCCTACTTTTTAAGTAGTTAATCTGCTCTAAATTATGCAGGCCAATAAGAACTCATTCACACCAACGTCAGATTGTGTACTTGAGGAAAAATTAATAATTTGTTTCTTGTATCAGAGTTGAGTTTACATTCAGAGTGTTCACCTAATGGAGATCCTCTTCCTGATGTTCCTCGTTCCGGCACTTTTATTTGGTCTAACAGAAGTCGTTCTTCTGCTAGGTCTACTTCTCCTGCCAGGTCTGCTTCTCCTGCCAGGTCCACTTTTACTCCCCAGCTTCCTCTTCGTGTTAGGTCTAGGTCTCCTCTTGCCAGTTATCCTTCTTGGTTCCTTCTTGGATTTCACCCTGCAGGAATTAAATCGATTCGGCTTATTCCAAACACGAATCCACAGCGGTTATTCGGAATTCGCAAATACACGTTTTCTGCCGATAAACCAATTGAATTGCAAGTAGCATGCAATGCCCCTGTGCCCATGCCAACCGAAGTGCGATAGTTTTGAACAATATCCATTGGTGACGTCGTGGCAATATTTGAGCGTAATTATATAATTCTTAGGATATCGGCGAGGTTACTAAGTTAAACCGAGATGAGATCAAGAAAAGTATCACAGGCAGAAAACATTCAGTTTTAAACGAACATTTCTATAACCTACTGGATGAAAAGCGAATTGTTCATTTTTTGGAATAATACACAGTCAAACATTGCTAAATTATGAATCACTGAATGTTTCATATCTTGAATGAGAAATTGCTCATTTAATTAAAAATGGACATTTACATTTCATGAATTTTAAGTGTCTAAATTGTTATCAATCATAACATTTTTCTACAATACTGTAGCTAACTTAAACTGATTCTAAATTCAAGGAAAAACGTTATCTCTGTCTTGATGGAGATATCTTTGGTCTAATGAATTTATACAAGAATGCAAAATAGACTTAGGATTTTTTGGTCAAAGATTTTTTTGAATAAAAATCTCACTATAAGTGGGTGAGGAGGATTCATTTTTTCAAAGTGGGGCACATACATGATTTCACTGCATTCTTTTCGCCAGAAAATCAACCTTATCTTAAAGCATTTTGTGTTCGTATGAAACCGTTAAATTTTTTGAAGAAGTCTCAATAATTTTAGATGAAAGTTTTATAAGATAAAATTCAGAATGGGTAAATAAAATCGTTACTTAAAAATTGTTCTCGTTTTCAGATAGAGATTTTGTTTAATATTTAAATTTGTCTCCTTTAACATGAAAAATGGTTTACTTTTCAAGTTTTCAAGTTAATGAAAATTTAACATGATTTTACGATAGAATATTCAAGGAAAATAATAATTCTGTTTATATTCGGTAGGTTTTGAAATTGTTTGTTGAAATCACTGGTTTCTGAGACATTTGCTATCTACTACGGATCAGCAAACAATAAACTGTGCTAATTTATGGAGGCAGTTATTATCTCCCGATACGTGAAAAACTGGCATCCATTAAAATATTAAAGATACGAAAAGAATGAGTTTTTCCAACATATTTTATTTATGCGCAAAACCAAGGCGTTTATCAATCGATTTGAAATAAATTATACTTTTCAGTATCTTCATGTGCTCCTTTCCCGTATAGTTCTGTTTTGAATTTTCAATATTTTGTTTTTCGACCCATCCTGATGTACCTCTAATATTACTCATTTTTCTTTTCCTTACGATTGCAGTTTGGCGGCTCAAAATCACAAATATTTATTTTGAGAGACTCTGACTTTCAATCCAGAACATTGCGATGAGGTTTCATTTAGGGTTTATGATTTTCAATTTAAAGTTTGAAATTACTTGGAAAAATATTAATTTTTTAGCAAAAATCTTTCCGTGAAGTTGTAGATTTTGGAAAAGTAAATATTTTTCGATATGAGAATATGTTTTTTTTAATTGATAGTTCTCAAGAAAAATGGGAAAACGCAATTTATTATATCTTATCTCGACTATTGTTTTCATTTCCAGCATATTTCAACATACTTGCGAAATTCACATATTTACTTTATCATCTGCAATGAAGATTCTTAAAGGCTGTTAAGATTCTTCTTAAATAAATAATTCGAAAAGTTGGATAACTGATAAACATAAAACACTTTTTTCTGTGAAATTAATAATTGGACAGTTTGCTTAACCAAGACTGACAATTTTCAACAAAATAGGTACATGTAAAATAAAGAGATGAGATTTCTTAATTAGAATGATGAATCTTCAAGCAGAAAAATGAGTTTTCAAGAGGAGATTCAAAACATATATGATACATTTTTCAGGGATCAAATGATATACTTTGTATATTTGTTTAAGAACTCATCTGCTTTTTTGTTAAAAATCGAGAAATATCAAACATTTGTAAAAATTAGGTCCTGCTATTTAGAAAGCAGAAAAACAAGGGAAAGGAAGCACGTGTCTATAATTTGATATAGTTAAGTCGTTGAATCTAACTTCATTTATTCAAAATGAAAATATGTTTTGGTTACAATAACACTTGTTAGATATTTCAGTGAGAATTCATATTTTTTGTTTGAAATTCGCACTACTTTGTTGAAAATTCTTTTTTTTTCGGAAAGGAATTACTAGAAATGTCGGAGAATAAGAAAAGATTGAAGCCTTGACAACCATAATAGATTCACATTTTATTATTAGTTTGTACCATAGCAAGTTACTTGTAACACTTTAAGACGACTGCGGATCATACAAAGTTTTACATAGTTGTCTTAAATTTCTTTTTGTTATTGAATTACTTGTGTAGAGGATCATGGTCTCACACAATGTACTTCAAAATTATAACTGATTTTGCGTAAGCTCCCTACTGGAGATAATCTGATTTCATTTGCGTTCAATGGGCTAATCCTGCCGCTTGCTATGTTTATCTTTGCCCGTACCGTAGCGGGTAACTGATGGATATATGTATATATACCAGCAAAAGAATTATTACTTTCCAATATTGCTAAGACATCACCATTGCATGTTGATAATACAATTTTCTCTTGGGCTGGCATGGGCTCAAAGTGACTTCGTCTTGTAAGTATTCTAAGTGATGTATTCGCAGAAAAAGTGTATCTTCGAAGAAGGAACACCCGGTTCAGATTCATCTTGGGTATGAGCCGAATAAATTCCAGTTGATCAAGTCCATATCCAAGTACTTTCGGAATTGGAAGCCTGGTAAGTGGAGGAGACCTGGACCTAATACGAAGAGGAGACACAGCACGAGGAAGATCCCTGGCAGA
>CAKNWW010346467.1:0-12079 GCA_932074435.1 Andricus kollari
CTTCTTGAAAATATATATTTTGATGTTGAAAATTCATCTTAAATCTTTCTTGGATAAGAATTCAACTATTTTGTTGTAAATTCGTATTATTTGGTTAAATTTTTAACCCTCTTTTTCCTATTCCCCATATCTGTTTCGTTACCGCTGCTGCTTTTATTATCCTTTCTCTTATATGAGCACTATGATCTCCATTTTTTGCAAGGGATAACCCAGATATTTAAACTCTGTTACTACTCCTAACTTTATTCCTTTCCATCTTACCGTCCATTCTTTCTTCCTTCCCCCTCCTTTTCTAAAACTCATTATCTTTGTCTCTTCAACATGTAAATTCAACTTTTTCCCATCTAAGTATTTCTCTAATCCTGTAATTAAAACCGCCATCCCTTCTTCATACTCTGCCATCAATACTATATGGTCTGTGTATGCCAGTTTATATATGAAGCCCTCCGAAGAAAGGGACATAAGTGGCAAAAGTAAGATTTCACAGAAGAAGGTGAAGAAGCGAGAGCCGAGTCAGGTAGCGTCTTGGAAAGACCCAAGTTTAAAAATTAATTACAGGCGAACTAAAATCTATCGATTTTTTTCATTTGCGCTATTCGAAAGATCGCGTCAAAAACTATAAAAAGCTGTCAGAATTTAAAAATCGAATTTTTGCCACTTAGGTCCCTTGCTTCGGAGCGCGTCACATATATCTTTTCGTTCCCCATCCTGACTTCTGCCCATCCTTTCCCCTACATTTCTTCTTTCCAGTCTGATATTAATATATAAAATAAAAGTGCGCTCAGAGGGCATCCTTTCCTTACTCCTCTCACCAACCAGAAACTATCTCCTACTTAGTCTCCCATCTTCACCCTGCTGTTTGTCTCTCTACAAATTTCCGATACTCTCTTTATTAACCCCTCTCTTAATCCCTTTTTCACCATAACTTTTTCTATCTCGCCTCGGTCTAATGAGTCAAACGCCGATTTCAAGTCCACCAACATTTCAATCATTGCCCCTTTCTCCCTTTTAATTCTCTCATTTGCTAGATAGTTCAGAACATACATATATGTTGTCGATCACCCTCATCCCTTTTCTAGACCCTGTCTGATTCGGTGGCTCCATCTTTTTTTCCTCAAGCTATTTCTTTAACCTCTCCGATAAAACAGTCACATATACTTTATACAATGTTGGCATAAGGTCACTTCTCTATAATCTTTAATGCCCCCCCCCTAGCCTTTCTTCACTATGGGTAGCACTACTCCTTCCTTCCATAACTCTGGCCACCCCTCCCCCTTTCATAATCTATTGCACGTTATCCATGCCCATTCCTTTAATTCTGTCCTGCTTCTTTTCTCTCGATTTACCACCTTCCAAACCTATTCTTCCGTTCTAGCCTTTTCCGCCTCTTCTTCTAACCTTTTATTATCTTTCTCTTTTTTTTATCTCTGAAATCAGTATGCTGCTACTTTTTTCTTCTATATTTTCCTCCATTACTTTTCCCTTTTCTCCATTTTCCTGATTTTCTTCTCACTTTCTTCTTCATCTGTTTACATTTCTCATCCCATCCAATTCTATCCCCTCATTCGCCAACTTTTTTTTTTGATTGTGCACTCTAATACTCTTTTTATTTTTCCTATAATTATTTCCATCTTCTCGTTTACATTTCTTTCCCCCATTTTGATATTCCTGACCTTTACCTGAAACTTTTCATAACCTTCCATTGACTACTCCCCGGTTACTTCTCTTTTTACCCCTGCTTCTTTTTTAGCCTTATTTTTATTATTCTTTTCTCCCTCTAATGTCACTGTTATGGGAAAGTGATCCGTATCCATATAATGCCCTATCTCTATTTTATATACCTCCTTTCTTACCTCGTTGTCCACTTCCTTGTTGTTCCCTATATTTCGGTTTAGGATAAACCATCCCGCCTCCTCTAGACTCTAAAAATTTCTTTCCCTCCTCATTCAGTATCTTGTCTTTGAATTTTCTTCCTCGTTCGCCACCCCATTCTCTTCCTCCTCTGTCTCCTGTTCTTGCATTAAAATCTCCTCCTATTATAAGCCTAATCTCTTGTTTATTTTCTTCCGTCAGTTCTTTCATCTCCTCTGATTTCTTGTGCATATCACTGTACATATAAACTTCGCTATCTTCCAACTCCCTCCTCTCATATTTATCTATTCTACTATTGATCCTTCTTTTTGTTCTGTCGTCTCTTTTATATTCTTTTCTGTTATACATTCGTTCCTTACTCTTTCCCGTTTCTTTTCACCTAACCATGTCTCCGTCATTACTACTACATTCCACTCTGTCAAATTGCTTAAAAATTCCCTATCCTTTCTTTCAAAGCCAGCTACATTCCATCAGCATATCCTCCAATCTTCCCTACTTTCGTTTCTCATATCTTTTTGTTTCCCACTATTTCTCATTTCTATATCTCCCATTCTTGTCTGTCCTAGTTTCCCGATACATCATATTTTACTAACCAAATTCGTCTGTTTGTGAAAATTGAACTTTTCGGGTGGAAAAGTCAACTCTCCTCTAAAAAAATTCGATTTTTTGGCATTAAGATTTAATCATTTGATTGAAAATGTAACGGTTCTTTGATAAAATTAAATCTCTATTTATTCAAAATTAGACCACTTGATTTAAAATTCATCTATTTGGTTAGAGGATCAACTGTTTTTGAAAAATAATATTCTTTCAAGAGCAACTATTTAACTCTTTGGTTAAAGTTCTGCTATTTTGTTGAAAATCAATTATTTCGTTGACAACTCAAAGATTTTGTTAAGAAGTAATCTTGTTTGTTAGGAATAAAAATCTCCATTTGAACCTGAAATTTTTTATTTTGATTTTAGAAGATTCAACGTTGAAGATGTCACAAGATTAAAATTCTGATTTTGAAATATTAATGGTAAGGCAAAAGGAAAAATTGGTAATTGGAAAATCAGGGAAAAGTCAGAGAATTTTTACAATGAAGTTTTGCGGTCTCTCTAATATTTTAGTTTAACATTTCAAAACAATTTAATTAATGATGTGCACGAAAGTCGGCTACCTTTATTATTTGAAAATTCCTTAATATTGGGCGATCATTGGCTAAGGGAGATTCCTGTATTTCTTCTGTGGTCATCTCTTTAACCTCGCCACTATACATGTTTATTTTTGCCCGTCTTTGCGTGCCATACCTCAGTATGAACATTCCACGAAGAACTCTGTTATTTTTCACCACTATTGCAAAGATTTCACCATTAGACGTTGATAATACAGTTTGTGTTTCTGTCGGCATGGGCCGAAGGACCTGATTTCTTTCTTTCACTTTAATTGGTGCATCGCGAGGAAAAGTGTATCTACGAATTTCGAATCGCCGATTCGGATTCGAATGAGGAATAAGACGAACGGATCTAAGTTCATCAATTGTAAGTCGACCTAGGCGCAAAAAAGAACGAATAGCAGGCGGTGATCTGGACCTGGCACGAGGAGAAGATGCGGCAGGAAGAGGAGACCTGACCGGAGAAACCGAATGAGGTATGGCAAGAGAAAGAGTCAAGTCCAGAGAAGAAGGTCCACCACGAGGAACACCAGGAATAAATTCGTTATTAGGTGAACGCTCTATCTGTAAACTCAACTCTGCAACAAGAAAAAGGAAATTCATTTCAGAAAAAATCTTTAAAACATCAACTCAAAGAAATCAACTTGTGTAATAGAATTGCCCAAAAGTTCTTCAAACGAGAGAAATATGTTTCTAAAAATAAGTGTATTCGGCTAATCAGAGATATCTGTAAAACACGGGTTACAAAGTGAATGAACAAATTTTCCTTGAGTATTCTCTTCCACATATTTCATACTCTTTTCCCTTTTTCATAGAATTCCTCTATGTTTTCTTTTATGTTTTTTAGTTGAAAATGTAATTATTTCGTTTACAATTCAACCACCTTAGTAAATTATTTTCTTTTTTCTTGAAAAGGTTTATTGATTGACACTTCAACTCTTCCCTTGAGAATTCGTCAAATTCCTCTCTTGGCAGAATTTTATTTTTTTGGTCAAACATGCAACTGAAAATTAATTAATTAATTAATGCAATTAAATTTGATCTTTTTTGGTTGAAAATTAATTTTTTAACTAAAAATTTAACAATGCCATTTTTGGTTGCAAATTTATCTCTCTTTTTTAAAATTCAACTCATTGGTTGAAAGCTGAACTAATTTGTCAAATTTAAATTTTTTGGTTCAAGGTTCATAATTTTAGTTGAACATTCATCCTTTTTGTTGAAAATTGAACTATTCTGATCAAAATTCAATTTTTTATATGGTAGAAAATGAATCTTATTGATCAAATATATCTTCTTGGTTAAAAATTAGGCTGTGTATGGATATCCGGTAGATTGTTCTGATTGGTTACAGGGCAGTAGGCGGGTTCTGCTGGACAGCAGCATCATGTACGGCATTCGACATAGTAAATTTTGTACATTTCTCATTTTCTTGAGATGTACACGAGGCATAACCTCAAAGTGAAGTATATCATTTGGAAGTAATATATGTGTAACTTTTTCCACACTTGAATATGTAATATTTTATTAAAAATGAGTTATTTAGTGTTTCCGATTTTATCTATCCTTGTACCCTATTGCGGATAGGTCATAATCGTCTTTGTTGAATATTAAAATTTTTTATTCCTTCTGTTCATTTTATTTTTAGTTTTAAATTTTAAATTTGAAGCGTAAAATTGCAGGCAATACTGCAACTTCCTGCAAGTCGGTAATATGATGTCGGGACACGGTATAGTGCACACTATACCACTAAAAATTATCTATACTGAGCCGTCGATACCACATGTCAGCATTGTAGGAATCTGCGTTACCAAACACCGTGTAAAACCTAGCGCACAAGTGAGTTTCACTCTCCAATCTCCCTGCTCCTAGTTCCCGCTTCTCTCAGCGTTTCCCGCTTCTCCCGGCGTCTAGTCGGCTTTACACCGTCGAGCGGAAGTTTAGTTTCACGCGCGTAGAACTGTTGGTGGGAAAGAAACTTTCGCCTCGAAGAGCGTGTGGATTAAGGGTTGCCAACTTATAAAATTCATATACTCCAGCTGATGGAAACTGTCGGTAACGTAGGTCATTAAAGGTAATGATGCACACAAGCCTAAGATTCAGACGGTTTTTTTTTAATTTGAATGATCTAATAATTTTAAAAGTGTTTGTTGTACCAAAAAACGTATTTGGTGCTGCCTGTTGAAGAAGGGATTCGGATGGATTACTGATTGGAGTCGTAAGTACTTGTTTTTATATAAATATTCATAGAGCAACAAGACAGTAAATCTTTGAGGTTAATTATTATTAATATTACATTTTTCATCTTTTATATAAATATTAAAATTTATTATCGATCTATTTTTACAGACTTTGAAAAACGATGAAGGATTTATATTTCCGAATGGCACTTTTTGCCTACATGCAAAATTTATTAGTTCGGTCAACACTATTTTTTCAGCTGAATATGAATCTTATGTGGGCTTTCATAAGAGAAATATTAATTTTGGACGATTTTGCAATGGAAGATTTAATGATCTTCTTAACTCTTCAGTTCTATCAGATGTACACACGCCAAAAACGAATTATTTGGATGAAAAATAGGTATATAGGATGGTGGGAGGAAATCGTTCCACGATTTACGATTGATGATTGGATTGAAAATTTTCGGATGTCTAAAGAAACTTTCCAATATATATTATATTATAATTAGAGCCTTCTTTAAGGCCGAAGTTTAATCCATTAATGCCCAGAGAACCAATTAGTGTTCCGAAACAAGTAGTCATTGCAATTTTCTCGTACATAAGTTGTTGCGAATATCGGGTCGTTGCACATCTTTTCGGAGTTCACCATTCGATAGTTTGGAAATGCATCCATCGAGTGACAACGTCTATTAACACAATATTGATGCCCATTTGGATACGCTTACCAGATGAAAAAGAATGTGAGGAAATATCTAAGCATTTTGATGAAACTACAGGTATGCCTTAATTTTATTGGTGCTATTGACGGAAGTCATATGCCTATTCTTCCTCCGTCAGATGGGTATAGATATTTTATTAATAGAAAAGGATGGGCTTCTTACGTTCTTCAAGGTTTCGTTGATCACAGACTAATGTATGTATCTTAAATAACAACTTGTATTAATACTCTTTGAAAAGAATAACGCATCAATTATTCACAATGTTTTAATATTTTTTCCAGATTTCGGAACATAAATATCGAATCACCTGGCTCAAATCATGACGCAAATGTATTCAAAAATTCTTCATTATTTATGAATTATGAACTCCTTATGTGTCAGGTATATCAATTTTTTTACATATTCACAAAATGATTTATAAACAAATATATTCATTATCATAAAATGTAGCAATTACAATTTTTTAAACACTAAATTTGAATCTTCGGGACCTTTTTAATGGACATACATTTTTTTGTAGGTTAAGAGCGTAATAAATGGTGTAAGAGTCCCATTTTTGATAATGAGAGATCCCGCTTATCCCTTACTTCCCTGGTTAATGAAGGGATTCTCTAGGAGTTGTAGTAGAACACCAATTGAAGAATCATTTAACGCTTCCATGAATTCAGGTCAAGTAAAAATTGAAATAGCGTTTGGCAGACTAAAAAGCCGATGGCGACGAATAATGAAAAGATCAGAATGCCACTACAGGTTTGTTCCCGAACTAGTCGCTGCTTGCTGCATACTACATAATATCTTGGAGACACGTAAGGAGAGATATGAAAAAAGTGAGAGTAACGACTAAAAAGCAACGAAATGTTATATCCTCAACCTGTGATTGATGAAGGAGAGGAAACGGAGGATGGAAAAGTAATTCGGAGTGTGTTAGTCGATATTGTTTCTAGATTACCAATGAGAAGAACGCTCTATTAAAGCAAGCTTGATTCAACTTCGAACCCAAAACAAACTACATCTAAAGGCGCTTATTCTTAAAATTTGTAATTCTTGAAGATTCAAGTTTAGAATTCTAAATTGCTCCATTTCTTTCCGTTATTTTTATAAATTTCTTGCTATTTGATTTCAAAATTCTTAATCGTAAAATTATTCTGTACATATAATTTGGATGTCTTCAAATTTGGAGATTTAATACTCAAATTTCCAAATTTATTCTTTTATTATCACAAATCATTGACGATTAACACGTTTTAGCATAGTTTTTTACATTTTTTAATAAGGAGAACTTATAACTGTATTTAATTGTAACTGAAAATAACATTATAGTACGTTAGGCTCCATTTTGATTGTCAACGCATTGATTTAAAACGTCGGTAAATACAAAAGCTAACTGACGATAAAAAAAACTCTTACGACCTAGCATTATAAAAAAAATACTGATGTATTTTATTCTCTGTGTACGTTCTAACCATTTCTTTTATTTAAAATAAAGGTTTTATTTAAAATAAACCTAAGCAACAGAATAATATACTTTTTTATAACATATTCATATTTTATATCAATATTTCAGAAAGTTATTGCTAAAGAAAGAGACTATTATTTTGGGCAGTACTATCCTTCAGGGTTCTCTTGCAGATTTTCTACAGCATTTTCTTGTAAGCTTTCTACCGATTTTTCTTCTACTTGGGTGGAAATATTTTCAATGTCTAAAGCTGAGACATTACTTCCTTCATCGAACGAATTATCATTATAAGTATTTGCAAGCATTTCCGAAGAACAAATGATTTCTGATATTTGTCCCGGAAAGGAAAAAGAATTAAACACCGATGGAATGACAGGCACGCCAAAACCGCCTGGCATTGATTGGCCTGAATAGTTAATAGTTTGCAAATTCGGAACAAACGGTGGAGCACAAAAAGCTGCTGGAATCTGCTCTGGAAACCAAAATGGATTGGGCGGATATAAGAAGGAAGATGGAACTCCAATCGGTGTAACTTTTTCTTGAGAAAAGTTGAACTGAGGTATATTTTGATAAAAGCTGGATTGAGGAGGTTGATTTTGGGAAGTACTGCAATGTAGAGTTCGATTTTGGGAAGTACTGCAATGTGCAGTTGGAATTTGGGAAGTGCTGCAATGTGGTTGTAGGTTTTGCGTGCAATTGCATTGAGAAGGCTTTTGTGCGGAATTCTGTGCCATAGCAAACGCCTGGATTATGAGCAAGGCATTTTTTTGCATTGCTTGATCAAATTCAGAAATGCCTTGAGCTTGCACTTCCTTTTGGCACTCTTGTAACATTTTTATTGTTTGCACACGCTTCGCGACAAAAGATTGCAGAATTTCCTTAGCATTTTCTTCAAAATTTTGTCGACGTTTTTTCCTTTTATGTTTCTCGGATTCTTCTTCAGCTTCAGATGTTTCATGTTTTGCAGATTCTTCTTCGATTTCATCTTCCTCCTCTTTTTGAATCTGTTGTTCGTTTTCAGTTACATCAGCTAACGTTTCTCTAGTGGAGTTATCTGCAAAACCTACAGCGGACTCTGCCACATTATTTGATAGGTCATCTAGGCCTTCTTGTATTGTATCAGGGGCATTCAAAATTCGTGATCTCATTACAAAGATTCCTTCCTTTGAGGGCAATGGGTGAAATGGCATCTGATTTTCACTTGCACATTCCAACTCATCTTCCTGGTCTACAGAAAGATCATCGACAATTGAAGACTCAACAGCGGTTTCAGATAAGTCCTCTCCAGAACATTGTGGATCAAGCATTTTATACAGTTCGATATGTTTTAATGCAGGACGTTTAACAATTGAAGCCTTGGCAGGAATCGTCACTGGTTTCCGTGATGTGGCTAAAGCAATTTTTCCAGAGTCCACGCCTTTACGATTCGCAGATGGTCTGCAACCATAAAGATCATGCATATCGACATGATATTCCCATTCGACTATTCCATCTCCGCCGCTTTTTTCTAATCGATGTCTTATCGCGTTGTATTTATCTGTAACAAAGATCAGACAAGATTTCAAAGCTGAAATTATGAGAGCTTTTAAAATTAAAATTATATTTCTAAGAACTAACTGAATAACATATGTTTGTAGTGCATAATTACCGTAGCAAATCACGAAAACTGAAAAGGGACGGAGTACCGTGACTTTTGCGTAACCTTTCCGTCATTTCGCAAGAAATGAATAAGAACAGCGGAAAATACATTAAAATTACTGAAATTAAGAGTCAGCATTAAATTTGGAGTTAGAAGACACCGGAGTGAATGCAATAATTTTATTTTTAGTGATAAACATTTAAAAAACGCACACAATTCCTATCAATCCAGGGTACTTCACGTACACTCTGCCTAACATTTTGCACAAAAACAAATTGAAATTTTTTTTTTTAATTTTCCAATTTTTTTTTTCAACTTCAATACTTTGCATTAAGCAAGACAAAAAGTAAACGATAACGGAGATGAGCTGCTCCGAGTCTATAGACAATTATCTTAATAATGATCAGAAAAAATTGCAAAATATTTAATGTTCCCGATGTTACTTAAATAAGATTTAAGAAAAAATTGAAAATTGCACTACTTTTGAAATACCATCTTTTAACAAATGTCCACAATCACATTATCATGGGCTCCTTTTTTACCAAATCTTTATAAAGGCTTTTAACCTATTTACATAAGAGACTAAGTTTTGCCTATGATATGATTCAAATTACGAAGAGTTAAGTAGTTATCGAAAAACAGGAGATGCCACAATTCTGACCGGCAGTGTACATTATAAGCAACGAAAACGCTATCATATTTTTCTTTCGTGATTGATAAAAGTGAACTCAATTTTCGACTTGCAAAAGGTGGAATTCTCTTCTAGCTGTGAAGCTATCCATCTTGGAAATGATGCTTGCTGCTGATCAAGGAGGCTGAGGCGCCACTACTGTTCACACATTTACAAATTAAATTTAGGGGTGGTTTCAAAAAGAATCTCCAGGTAAATGTCAAAAATGACAAATTTCAAAGTATCAAAGTCCGTAATAAATTTCAAATTGCATTTCTGACTATTGACATCGACATTATTTTTGAAACTACCCCTAGGTCTAATTTTAAAACTTTTGGATAAGATATGTGCCTCAGGAAGCTTGACGAATTTGATGTCAATAATCAGAAATGCAATTTAAATTTTTTTTAAGGAACTTTAATACTTTGGAATATGTCATTTTTCACATTTACCTGGATATTCTTTTTGAAACCAACCCTGGGTTGTAGGATTGGATTTCAATAGTGAGGAATGCAATTTAATTCTTTTTGGGGATCTGGATACTTTTAAAATTGTAATTTCTGACACTTATCTTGAAATTCTTTTTGAAACTACCACAAGGTCTAAATTAAAAACTTGTGAATATAAGGGGTGCTTCAGGAAGGTTTTCGGAAGTGATTTTAATAGTCAGAAATGCAATTAAAATTTGTTTAGGGACTTTAATCCTCTCCTGTTTCAGCTATAACTTCGAAATAGTATTATAGATAATAAATTTAAATCATCCCTAATCGCATTATTTTTCTCCACTTAATTTTTAAAAAATAACTTGAGTGTTTAATTAATTTTAAACATGACGCGTACTGTCGCCGTGTTTCATAAGTTCGCATGCTTTCAAAACATTTCCGAACTCTTTCCGAAGTACAACATTCGCATGCTTAACATTGTCGTCTCCATATTCTTGCTAAATTCAAAATATATGTACAGGAATATTATGTTATTGAAGTTGACATATATTTAACATTCTTTCTTTTTCTAAATTATCTGCGTGAAAAATGTTAAAACCCATAACCTTTTTGTTATTATCATGTAAGCAATTATATATGCACATTTATTAATAAGTTTCATATTAGTTTCAAATTCATATTGTATTCAATACTTAGTTTAGAATTGAATTATAGTTAATATAATATCATTAAATTCTGAATATTTTTTATAAATTTCTTAATAATGCTACCGCTATTCAGAGAACACGTAAAGCACCCTTAAGTCATAGGATTTTTTTTTTTTTTTTTTTAATTTTTGTCGTTAAAAACCTTTTTTCGCAATAACTCCGGTGTCATCTAACTCAAAATTTAAGACATAATTATAATATTATAAATTCAAATGTATTTTCTGCTGTTCTTATTCATTTTTTGAGAAATATCAAAAAGGCGATGAAAAGGTTACGGAAAGGTCACGGTACTCCCGTCACTTTTCTGCTCTCGCGTTCAGCTAGAGTAAGCTATTGTGTACTATTTTTCGGTAATTAAAAAAAAAATGAAATATAAGTCTGTTTAATGAATTACATTTTGAAAAGGAAAATAGTAATTAAAATCGGTTATATTTCAATGTTACGCTCTGATTCGCATCATTTATTTACAGGCTCGGAAATAAAAATAAGAAAATAATGTAATGCTTAAAATAGAAACAAAAGGTTTGGTAAAGTTACGAGCATAACCTCAATAGTCACTTACCTCGCAAAGTTTTTAGTCTTGTTTTGATTTGCTCACACCCCAGCTAACCTGTTACTATCGTGGAAAGTTTCTAAGTGATCACATGTTATGAGAGGAATTGTTACTTGTATGTCAGTTTCCTAGCTGGTAACGGGCATCCGTTACCCGCCAGAATAGTAACATGGTGGTAACAGCCGGCAGTTATCTTAAACTTCGTGCGCATGTGCCAGGAATAAGCATTCATTGGCTCCGTGATTCCCCGCACAATTTAAAAGTGGAAAATTAAATAGCTTTGACGTTACATGTGGAATAAATCAAAAAACATGTTTCATGTTTGCTTACGTTGCCTAAACTATAATTACTGGTAAAATAATCTACATTAGACAGAAAAATGGTTAAGTTTAAAAATCGGTACAGAATATCTATAAGCGTAAATATTTTAATAATTTACAATTAATATTTATTAGTTACAAATTTGAAGGTTAAAATTTCAATACTTATAATGTCAGGGCTTCTAGCAACAATTTGAAATTACATGTATGAGAAAAAAACTTGCTGCAAAAGAAAAAAAGGTAATTGAAATGAAGCCTAAAATAGTTTAAGAAAAAATACTGTCAGCTAGCCCCGGATATCGAGATTTTCGTAGATTTATTTTGAAATTTGGGCATTTCTGAAAGAGCAAATATAATTTATTTA
>CAKNWW010346470.1:1258-13205 GCA_932074435.1 Andricus kollari
AAACAAACAAAAATAAAAAATAAATAAACAAAATACTCGCAGTGAACATCAGAAAAAATTAATCTTCGAAATGGACAATAGGATTGTTCTCGATGATTGTTGAATTTACCTATATATTCTTTCGTTGGAAAATCTATTGTTCTTATAAAAAAAAATCCTAAAAGGTTTGAAAAATTATGGTTTATATATTATAACACAGGTCGGAAAAAGTTAGACTTATTATAGTAAGGAGGTTGCATTTATATTGTACCATATATAACATATTACATATCAACATAAATGCAGCTATAACCTTTTCGATAAGAAGTACAACTTTTCTATCTAAAGTATAATATTAAAATCAAATGTATTTAATGATTCAAACCAATTTTATTTTTATAAGAAAATATATGCACTATATATTTAATAAGAATTGAGAAAATCAATACAAATTTTATAATGATAAAAACTTTCTTTTTCATTAAATTCAGTCTTCCTTCTTTTTTTTTGATTGCCTCCATTACTTTAATAACCTCTTCAATTGAATGATATTGTACTTTTTCAACATTTTATAGCCTACCCTGCTAAAAATGACAGATAGGATCCGATAGAGACGAATACACAATCGGATAAGGCTCTGGATAGCTCATTTCGGAATCTAGTGCGCCCCTATCTGGTCCTTACACGGTTCGTAATATCTTACGCGGAAGCATAGAGGCTCTATCCGGATTGTATTCGGAATCACAAAACGAAACTAATTTAACTAACATAAATATGGCATTTTATACGGCCCTATACGGAATTTGGTCGGAAATAAGATGGGGGATGTATCCATCCAAGGCCGAAAACGCTGTTCTATCCGACGCTATCCGGCTCTTAAGCGGACACACAAATAAGAAAATTAAATTATTTCCGCGGCGGAGTCTTATCCGGCTCTGTCCGGAATTTGGTCGGAAATTAATTTGGGTGATTGATGCATCGAAGACCGAAAACGCTGTTCTATACGATGCTATCCGGCTCTTAAACGGACACCTGAATGAGAAAATTAAATTATTTCCGCGGCGGAGTCTTAGCCGGCTCTGTCCGGAATTTGGTCGGAAATTAATTTGGGTGATGGATGCATCGAAGACCGAAAACGCTGTTCTATCCGACGCTATCCGCCTCTTAAGCGGGCACCCGAATAAGAAAATTAAATTATTTCCGCAGCGGAGTCTTATCCGGCTCTGTCCGGAATTTTCTCGGAAAATAAATTGGGTGATTGTTTGAATCCAAGACCGAAAACGCTGTTCTATCCGACGCTATCCGGCTCTTAAAATGACAGATAGGATCCGATAGAGACGGATAGGATTCGGAATTTCTTCGCATCTGTCTGGATTCTTATACGGTATTTGTGTCTGGTTTTAAATCTGGTTCTATGCGGAACTTGGTCGGTGTATACAACATTTTCTATCTGGTTTTTTATCCGGTTGTATACGAAATACTTTCGGTGTCCAGTAAAGCCCTATACGGTTTTCATCGGATTCTATCCGGATACTTATACGGTTTTTGTGTCCGACTTTTAATACGGTTCTATACGGAACTTAGTCGGTGTATACAATTTTTTCCATCTGGTTTTTTATCCGGCTCTATGCGGAATATTTCCGCGGCCCATATAGCCCTGTCCATTACAGCAGCTTGAAACAGATAAATAAATTTGCAAAAAAGACTGTTTTTTATATAATAATTGCACTTGATTTATTTTTGAAATTACGCAATTGCAAACACGGTCACTTACAAACATAATCGTACGCACAACGCTATGAAAAATCGCCCCCGCTGGGGATTCGAACCCTCCCTAAAACTACCTAAATCTAAACCGCACGCTCTAGCTAATTACGCTAAATCGGAAAAAAGATTTTTCATTATTAAATTGCATAAAAATGGCTTCAAAAATACGGTATGTTTTTTCGCCATAAACAAATGAAGGGTCGGGGAACAAAAGGGCTTATCCCACAAATGTATGCATGTACCATGTATGCAAGCATGAGGGTGTATAGACTCGGAGGTCATCCGGTGTCCCAGAGTTACTGTTTAGAACACCTCACCCAGGTGCCGTTCAGTTTTCGACACCTAAGGACGCGTCTGGTGGTATATATTCGTATGACCCTAATACCAATAAAAAATTCTTCCAAACAATTTCATAGATATAGTTAAAAGTTTGATATAAGGACAACCGAGGGATTTCAGCTGTAATCACGTCTCACTACAGTGAGATAGGTGGTTACAGTCTGCGATGGACAATTCGACAATCCAGAAAAAGTCTCTTGCACCCTCAGGGCACGAAACGACCTACGGACGACCGCCTTCTGCACCTTCCCCGCAAAGTGTTTTAGCATTTCGTTGACACGCAGAAATGCTTTTTAGGTGACAAACCAGTGAAAGCTTGGCACCTTCAAGTGCACCGATGATCAAGATGAGGATGGTTCGTTTCTCGAAGTCAAGGAGAATTATGTCAGGCCTCGAGTGCACAACAGAGACAATTGTCGAGTATATAATGATTCAGTATATGCGGCCGTTTTCTTTTTTGACAATTGACTCTATTTCCCTAGGAGCGTTTAGCGGAGCGATATTAGGGCTAATGCGGTAAGAGTGACAGACATGATAATAAAGTACTTCAAGTGTCGCATTGTGCCTTTGAATATACGTCGTTCCCGCATGAGTTGGACAATTAGATAGTATGTGTCCTAGATGCTCGGGGTGTGCATGACACGCCAAAATAAAATCCACCTATCTCCTGAGTGTATTTCTCGACAATCCCTAGAGCTAGATGTAGTTGCTCTTTATTTTTAGCATAGATCTTAAGATGAATGGCGAAGTGCGAGAGATAGTGGCAATAATGTAAGGCAAAAGAGGAGTGGGCTCATGGTGTCGCCCCGAAAGACATCTCTCTGAAAGGTGACGTTGTTAGTTTTCACACGATGTTTTCCAGAGGAGATAGTAAATCTGATTTTCCAAAGCGGCATCAATCTCTCTGTGCACCTCACGATATGCGGATGAACCTTCAAGCTTTCCAACAGACAGATGATAAGTCTATCGGAGGTTGAATCGAAAGCTTTCCGGTAGTCAATTCAGGCCATAGACAGGGCGCGCTGATTGGCTGCTGCGTCTTTGCAGACACATCTATCGATGAGCGGGTTCTCCCGACATCCTGCTACGTTTTTCTTTGAGCCGCGCTGTTCGTACATTTTTCGCCACACAGGTCCCATTGTCCGAACAATCCTATCATTTAGGATAGCTGTGAAGATCTTATACAGTGTGTTCAGTTAAGTGATTGGCCTGTAATTCTTAGGATCAGCAAAGTTGCTCATCTTTGGCGGGGGCACTGTGCGATCTTCCAACAACCACTCCAGAATAGGCTCTTATGTCTTTAGATATAAGGTGAAAATGCGGGCCAGATGCTGATGGATTTTAGGAAACGTGTTCCACCAGAAGGTCTTGATACCATCTGGTCCCGGAGCGGAAGAGTTCTTCATGCCTCTCACTGCTTTTTTCACCTTTTCGGTAGTAATAGGTGGGCATTCCTCCTCAGGTGTTATGAGGGCACTGCACAGCTCCTCGAAACTATTCATGATATTGGATTTCGTAGACTTCTCTCAAAAATTCTTCGGCCTCCTCTGGTTAGGGGAGATGATCGGCAATAATTGGAGGATCGTGGAAGAGTCAAGATGGGTCAGAGAAAAACTGTTCGTTTTCTCTGACCCACCTCTCCAGCCGCTCTAGACTTCTCCTAGCTTCACATAGTATCCGTATTCTGTCAACAGTATGCTGTCTGATGGTCAGCAGCTTTGACTTGTTGAGTGTCAATTAAACTGTGAGCCACTAAAGATCTCACTGAACGATTTTTTTTTTCTTTCAAGAATGCTTATTAGATTTTATAGACTGTCACTTATAATTCCGATCGCCGAGTTTTAAATGTTCAGTTCTCTCGAAAAGTCACATAGTTTTCAGATGATGATTCATCATTTTATCAAATACGGAAGGTTGTGAATTTTAATTGAATTTTTGTTGTTTCAAAGATTATAACACAAAGTCACTGGATTTTTATGCAACTATTTTTTTTCCATTTATGCGACATGAAAAGTAGTTTTACGCCCAAGTCGTGCTAGGCGATGCTATTTCGATCTAGGAAAGTTAAAATAGGGCTCACTTTTCTCATAAAATACTGCCTCATAAGTCTGGTAATATTTATTTTCTGATCAAATTTGTATCATTCGAGGTGCAGGGACAGAAGTAAAAAAAGCGATTTGTGTTTAAAAATGGATTTTAATAATGATAATGCAAATAATGATTTCCAATTACATACTTTAAATCATTAAATGGTTTAGAGTTTTTCTTCTCCTTCAATTGAAGCTGCACACACTCAGAAAAATATTTGTTCTGAATTAAAGAAACCGTTTCTTTAACATAATTTTTTTATAACAGTTTCGTAATTAGGGACAAATTTTTATTGGAGCGAAAAACCATTTCTTTGAATCAAAAGACATTTCTTGGAGTCAAATCAAGTTTTCTTTGACTAAGAGCGAATGGATATTTTTCTTTCGTTTCAATACATTTTCTTTGAAGCAAAGAATGTTTTTTCTGAGTGCAGCAACCTCGATCCCGAAGATAAAGGATAGGGGGTTAAATCCGTCCCCAAGACGGCGAAGAACAAGGAGAACACCAGGCGCGCTCGTCACCAGTCGGTCTTAATAAAACCGGCGAAGACATCGAGTCCTCAAGGATGTCAAAAGTAAGGTGCAGCCGGACACACTTGATGTCAAAAGTGCGCGAGCTCGTTCCTCGTACCGAAGTCGAGGTTTTGGAACTCGAGGAGACGACGTCGGAAGAAGAGGTAAGAGATGCTCTGAAGAAGCACTTTAGAGAGAGAGCCAGTTGACGCACATTAAGGTCGGTATGACGAAGAAAGCTTTATAGTATGAATTACTACACTATTTTTAATAACGTGCAATACTCATGGGGTATTCCATTTCACATGAGCACACTGCCTAAAACAAATCTTTTTGTATTGCCTTCAAACTGCAATAAGTTGTAGTAATATAGGATCCAATTGTAGGTGCTAAATGATAAGCCACCATGGTTTTTAAAGATGGTTTTGTTATGTTAAGAGAATAGATGAAGGACGTTTAACGAAGCTAGTGTATTTAGGCGAAGTGAATGGCAGCGTATTAAGAGGTCGGCGGAGGAAAGAATTATGGGAATGAAGAGCTTGCATGAAACTACTTTTTTATTGAATAGTACGTTTTAAAATCTCCTACTAACCTTTGAAAGAGTATCCAGAGTTGAGAAAAACGAGCGGTTGCTTGAGGGAAATTGCAATGGGGAACGAAGCGTGAAAGGGGGTAACTTGTTTGAAGTCAAATACTCAAAAAAGGAAAAATAGTAATCAGGTTCTGTAGTGCAATTGTTAGAGTGTTGAATTTTACTCCTAACAGGTTAACTTTCGAATGCAGGTACCATATTAAAATGTCTTCTTTTTTTTTGTCAATAGAATTCGCTGTACTCATTTGCATTTGACGGTTAACCCTAATGACCGATATACGCAACTTGTCGAGTAATGATTACTCAATAAATTTCTCCCGTGTATGGATGTGAAGAAAGCAAAAGATGTATGGCAGAATGAGGATCTGTGGAGGAAAATTGTTAATACGAAATGTGTGAAGAAGAGTGTCAGTGGGGTGTCGATAGACGCCTGAAACGAAAGATGTTGAATACTCATGGGCTATTGTGTAGAGAACTTTGCTTAGCAGATTTGGTTGGGATAAAGAGTATGGATCTTTCTATGGGCTTTTTACTCAGCTTGTATCTTAATGTGTGAGCCGTGGAATACGATGGCTTTGTGAAGCTCTCCACCGGGGGTGATTGCTAGAGAGATCGATAAGCGACCCTGTAGGTAGTGTAACAAGGTTAGAAACCAACGAGTTATGCTTACCCCGATAATAATAATAACACAATAAAGCAATTAAAAGGATTTTGAACTTGAATGTAGATAGAAGATGTGGAAAGAATTACAACTAATTAGTTTTTTTTTCGTTTGAAAGCTATAATTTTCAACGATTATATATGGTGTAAACAAGTACGAAATCACTGAAGAAATAGATTAAATCTTATTATCATAATTGTTATTATTGACTTTAAACTTTTAAAACAAATTGTCATAATTTTATGTTCGAAAAATTGTTTGCTCGACCTACACTCGTATTAGTGTTAAAATTGGCGTGGACATCTTGATTGGGTCAAAATGACTCAGAAAAAGTTTTTACAAATGTGAAAAAATTGTCTATATAATATAAAGAAAAATTTCGAGAAATTTTCAAAAAATGAAAAAAAAAATATCCATGGCAGATACTTTATGAAGAAGTTGGAGAAGACTATTTTGAAAAAAGTAATTTTAAAACGAAGGAGGAGAACACAGAAGAGGGCCAGGGAAAATCAATAGTTTCTCGCTGACCCATCACGCCTCTTCAACGATCTCCCTGTTTCTGTCAAAAATCCACCCAAGCCCAATGGAGTTAGGGTTAGTTAGTTAGTAGGCTTCGGAGTTGTTATTTTTTATCTTTCAGTGTTATAATTCACACTATTTTTTTAAATAATGCCAACTTTGTGAAAATGGTTTGCTCCACACTCTACAAGTTTTATGGGGATATTTTTACAACAAAAAATTTTGTTTGGTCCTCTTTTTTGGGGAGGCTTTTTTTGGAAATACCATATATTTTAAAAATTTGATTCAAATAATTTATTTTTTATTATTATAATCCATTATATTAACCATCGCCTCAAATTCATTATAATTATAGCTGCCTCGGAGTTGTTACCAAATCGAGGGATAGACATATAAGCATGCTTCTTTCAGTCAGTGTCTATAATTTCTATTATGTTAGTATTGCAATTTAAACTGCATTATATATTAAAAAAGGACATGTAAAAAAGTTAAAAACTGACTGCCTTATTACAAAGAAGGTATGCCTAAGTGCACGGAAGAAATGAGTTTTGTCAAGTTTACGGAACAAAGTTTTCAAAAAGTTCCTGTTATATTTTTAAGTATTTTGCACCAACAATTTTTTTTGCGGAAGAATTTATATTATTGTTAACACTCATATTACGGTGCCAAAAATCGGAAAATGGAAAGGAAATTTTTTAGAACTCCTCGAAAGGAATAATTTTGTTTTTGGACCTAGCATATTTTTTCGGGAAACAGATTTTATTTTCAGAAAAACGTTCCCCATTTTTTCACTTTCAACTTTGCCGAAAATCCTTTCAGAAGCTAAAAATCCATAATGATTCTTGGAAATACGTGACAATTCACACAAGTTTATAAAATGTCCAAAAATAATTTATCAAGTTTTAACATTCGCGGAAACATTTAAAAAAGTTTTGTAAATTGTAGAAAAAATTCTACCTATTATCTCATGAGACTTAAATTTTTGAATATGAAAAAATTAATAAGGTTCCCCCTTTGATTCTCTCAAAAAAACTCATTAACAATACTTTTTTTTCGCAATCAACTGATTCACATAATTATCTCATTTCGAGAGTGGTTCGCAATGTTCCATTTCCAAGATTTTTCATTCACTGTTCGTTTTCTACCACAATCGACTTTCTTTTTTGAACGGGACGACTGAAAAATCCCGAAAAATGAAATTCCCGTCACTGTAAAATTCCCAAATTTGAAAATGCCCGAATAATAAAATTCCCAAATTTGAAAATGCCCGAATAATAAAATTCCCAACAGAAAATTGCCGAATTATAAAATTTACAAACTGGAGAATTCGCGAATTATAAAATTCCTGAATCGAAATAATTAAAACATTTTAATTCATATACATTATTTATTTATTAAAAATACAATGATCAAATATTTGTACGAAAAAAAAATATTTTTAATGTTCAAAGTTTCTAAAATTATTGTTTATATTAAAAGTAACAATAATTAAATATTATTTATATATAGATAAAAATTTGATCAATAAAATGTCGGGAATTTTATTATTAGGGAATTTTCAAATTCGAATATTATAAACTCTTGGGAATTTTCCAACTAGTGTGCCGTTTACGTATGCTGGGTTGAAGTGTGTCATTTGACGGTTAACGACCATCGACATATTGTTAAACAATTACCTTTTTTATTAAAAAATCGAACTTTGTAGGCTTTTACAGAGTGTAATACGCTTGGTACTCAAATTTCAAGTCATTTCGTTGAAATGGAAAAAAGTTACGGTGACTTTATTTTAAAAAACGCATTAAATTCCGGTCTTAAAAATTTGCAGTTTATATTTTATTTTTCACAAAGTTGAAATGGTAAAAAAAATTTTGTTACCCGAAAATTGTGCTCTTCATTAAGCTCTATATGCTCATATTTTTTCGAGTGGCTTTTTAAAAGTTGAGTTCCAGATAACTTTTCGCATCATTTTATCTAGAATGGGAAACGAGATCTACGAGTACAAAGCCGAGCATCTCGTCGGTTATTGCATCCGGAGCCACAATTTTCTTGATGCTCTGGCTCTTGCGTTACTTCTGCTTGAGACTTCTAAACTGATTATGAAAAAAATTAATAACATTTATAGAAAGTAAATTCGTTGCAAAAAACATGATAAACTTGAAAAAAGTCAGTTTTTTTAATGAAAACCGGCATTGCAAAAATTATCATTTGCAGAATGTTTAAATAATATTGAAGGAACTTATTTTTATAACTATTCTAATAAATAAAAAGAAAAGAGTAGGCAGCGAGAATCGAACACAACGAAACCAACGAAAAAGCGAAACTGCTTTGGCAAATTAATTTGTTTCCAGAAAGATAATCACTCTTCACATAAAATTATAAAAAAACAAATGTGCCCTCAAAGCGATTGACTAACCTCTATTTTAACAACAAAATGACCCCTTTAACATCGATCTTCACATATAATAAACAAAACCTACGCACTTGTGCATGAAGTATTTTCCGAATGGTTTCAAATTTTACAGAACTCCGTTCTCCAGTTAATAAAACGCAGTGCTTTACAAAACACTCAGTATATCCAAATTAATTCCTACGAACCTTTTAAAGACTTTTTATGGATTTATTCCACAATAAAAAACGAACTTTTTTATTCCAAGCTCACTTTAAAAACTACGGAAATTTTTTATAATTACACCTGAATAATTCTATAATTTATATGGAATGTTTTGGAAATTATATAAAACTATGTTTAGTTATCCCTTATATCTACTGCTCTAGAAATAGTTCTATAAACTTTAAAAACTTATTTTTTCCGTGTGTATTCTTTGTTACATTATCTGTATGTACTAAGAAAGTAGGCCACCGTGTGTGCTTTGATATATTTAATAGGTCAATCAAAAATGTTTAAGGAATATCGAATAAGCATCGATGGACATACAAATTTAAATCTATTTAAAAACCGCCCATATATACACTACCAAGTTTCGAGAGAATAAATATCTAATGTGATAAGCTTAGAAAATGTTATTTTGATACTTACATTAGATAAAAGATATCCTTTCGCTCCATCTGTACAAATTGTCCTCAAAATGTATTCCCAAGTGGTTTTCTCTCACACACTACACTGTTATGTTTGTTTAAAAAATAACTCGCTGGAGAAACTTCATTATAATCAGACTGGGCTTTCCAGAATTGTTACAATTTTGCTAATGAGTAGTAGGAAATGAAGAATAAAGATTACTGATACATAGGGCAACCCCTTACGTCCTGATCAACAGTGGGCGGTATCAAATGAATAAAGAGAGGGAAAGAGAAGAATTGTTGATAAGCTGCTGAGTGCGTTAATCTCAATGTCAATAAGAAGTTCATAATTAAGCTTTAATATGAAAATTCTATTTTTATAATTAAAAAAGAATAAAACAACTAAGAACAAAAGGATTCGAAAAATTCGTATTTTGAGAAATTGAATAATTTAATACATTACATATTTTCATTATAAAATCAAAAACTATAATAAAAATTAAATGAAGAAATAAAGGAAGGAAAGCTTTTGACTGTAACCTTTTTTTCTGTCTTTCTTGACGTGGAAGTTTTTCCTAACATTCTCTTTTCCAATTAAAATACTTGCAGTTGTGTTTGTGCAAAGTTCGTCGTTTGACCTAGACACTTAAATTACCTGAATATGAGAATCTTTATAATTGTAATTTCAGAAGAAAATTATGATTAGTGTATATTAATATGTTATACTACTAATATTATTTTTATGGGAAATTTCATAATAACACACACTGAAAATATAGGATACATACATTGCAACATACAATATTAAAACTATATCAGTGGCGTACAACTAACTAGTTTAGATTATTTCATGAATGCTAGCCACCTTGCAAAAAAAATCTTATCAGCATAATGATTGAATCTATTAGTTATTATGTCAACATTCAAAGTCCAAAGATAGTTAAACAGTAAAAGTTTGAGAAATTATTTATGCGTTTATCAAAACCACGTGATAGGTTATGTAATGTAATTTATTACTGAAATACTTCAATTATTTATTTTTAATATTATTTGTAAGCTAATTTAAGAAATTCGGTTTTAATCAAGTCATGAGTATTTTAATGTTCCTCTCCTTTTCTTTCTGCCATTTTCTTCATTTTTATTATTGCCATATATGTATAAAATAAAGATCCCAAATTCATAATAACAAGAATTGTTATTCTTAAATCAGCTTAGTTTTTTCATTATGAAAAAGACATATCCGCCTCAAGGTTTCAGAAAATCCAAAACTTGGGATTTGTCTGGACATCCTTTATAAAATTTTCCGTGAAAAAAAATGTCGAAAGAAATCTAAGGTTTTTAATGCTTCTGTCATTGAAAGGAAGCTCTGAAGCATAGAATTATAATCAGCGCATAACATAACATATAAACCAGTCGGTTATGTATTTCAAAAATAACACTAGGATAAAGCATTTAAATCGGAGTGGTATTTATCAAAGTTTCAAAATTGTGATTGTCTTTGTTTAGAAATGAGAAATTGAAATATAACTAAAACGTCCAGTATTCAACACATTTTGTAAAATTATTAATAAAGGAAAATAAAATCGCAAATAAATCTTGATCTCACAAATTAGTATTTTCGTTCTATTTGGCTTGAGACTTTTGAAGCATGAAAACAACAAAATAATTTAGTTGTCTCTTAAAAATTCTATTCAAAAATAAATTGTTCACCAAATTTCAAAACTTTTTAGCAACTATATCTACCCGTTATTTACGTAAAATCAGTAATATCAGGTCAGTCCATATATTCGTGCGTATTTTTCAACGTTGAGTAAGTCTTTTTTCTAGAATTTTTACAAACAGCATCCATATGTTGTTAAAACGATAGCAATTAGTATTAGTAATTAGGCAAATATATAATTGATTAACTGAATATACTATGTTTTTTTTTACTCTACAAGTCTTGAGAAATACGCACGAACTTATGAACTGACCTGATACTTGTGGTCAGTCTGTGGATTGAGACTGATTCAAACGTTTTTTTAAATTAAATAAAGTGGGAATTACTTTATTTAATTCGAGAGGGAAGGTCTTGTTATTTAATAATAGAGGAGGGGTGTCCAGGGTATCCAGGGCGACGTTGCGGTGACAGCAATTACCGCATAGCTATCGATACGGGAGTAATCCTCTCCGTAACGGGGATCGCGTATGATGCTGCTGTGAAGGTGGGGGTCCACGAGTAAGGCAAACGATGAAAGGTAAAAAACTTGCGCTTATTTAAGTAGCGTCTTAGTTTACACTACTGGGACTCGGGGAGAAGTGTTTCTCGATCTCGAAACGCGCTATGCTTAACGGCTGGCTCGGGCGGCGGCGCACCACTCATATTGCAAGTGAGTGGGGTATTGGCCCGCGGTCGCAGTGCAAAGTTAACGAGCGAGGATCTATTCGCAATGCTGCTGGATGCGGGTTTCGCACGATTGGCGCGTTTTCGCC
>CAKNWW010346473.1:9696-21301 GCA_932074435.1 Andricus kollari
AAAATTATTTAAATTTAGAAGATTGTTTTTAAATTTAAATGAAATTAGATAAATCGATTTTATAGAAAAATAATATTTTTAATAAATAAAATAATTTTATTATTTTACTTTTTTATTTTAATATAAATAAATTTTCAACACTTTTTCAGGTAGTTTTCATTTCTTAAGCATTTTTTGTCCTTTTAACACGGAAAACTTATTTTCTGGTAAATTCTCTTTTAGAAACTTGAATATTAACACAATTACTCATTAAAATAGCTATTTTCGGGGAAAATTGCCTAAAATCATGAAATTTACAATACTTTTAACAATACTTGAAATTTATATTTTAATTTCAAACTTTTTACAAAAGACTTTTTATGTTATTTAAAATTATTTTTATAAATTTGTATAATTTTTATGGGCAATTATATTTCTGTAAAAAAATATTTACAGTAGTAGGGTTGTTTCCAGAGTCTGATATCACATTACAACATAGTTTTTCTGTGTACATATTTTTGCGTTTCGCTCACGTCAACAATGGAAATTGGAAAATATTTTTTTAATGTTAAAAGAGGTTTTCGTGAAAGATGTTAGCGGAACTCTCCGAAAAGAATCTTTATGGTAATGCAGTATTTTAAAAGTAAGGTTCGTAAGTGCACGTCAATGTGGTGACATAAACTCGCTTTTACACAAACCCTCACTTTATCTACTAGAACATAAAACAGGGTGGCCGACGGTCAGAGAGAATCTGGAAATCATGGGAAAATCAGGGAATTTTGTTGGCCAAGGGCCGTTCATAAAATACGTAACGCTTTTTTCTGATAATTTTGTCCCTCCCACGTAACATGGTAAGCTTGCACAAGGTTTTAATTCGACCGATATATCACACATGAGTTTTCATTGGATATGATTTTTCAACCCTTCAGTAGTAATTTTCAAAGAAAATTAAAATCGTCTCTTGGTAAGTTAAAAAAAAAAATTAATTTTATGTATCTAATATTCTCCATATATTTTTATATATTTATATCAGGGCATATAGTAAATTGGTAATTAGTTCGCATTGTAAAATTATTAATTGCGTGGAAATACATTTATTTTATAATACAATTCAGCCTCTGGATAATACAACCGACGGAACGCTCGGTCTAGTAGTTAGGGGAAGCTTCATAACTTTGAATAATTTTTTTTTAAACTCATCAAGAGGCTAGTTTAATTTTTTTGTTGGAAATTACTTCTAAAGTGTTAAAAATCATACCCAATAAAAAATCATGGATGATATGTCGGTCGAATAAAAACCTTATTCTAGCTCACCGTGGTAACACTTTCTATAGTAAGTGCATATAACTTTAAAATGGGCGTAGTGCAAAAGGATACCCCCCTCCCCCTTCAGCTATTACGTATTTTTTTAAAAATAAATCTGTAATACAAATTTTCAAATATTCGAATTCACGTGATTACAATTTTAATGGCCATTTCCGGGCTTTTAATTTTTACTCTAAAAAAATGTTTGGTTACTGTTACCACATTTTTTGTTGTTTTAACTAGAAATTCTGGTTACTTTAATCAGAAAAAATATAGCAAGGGGAAAATTGAATCAGAATCTTGGTCATCTTCACCAGGCATTTTTTTTAGTGTAACAATTTTATTTCTCTTAAAAAATGGAACGAGATAAGTATCATATTTGATAATGAGTCGTATTATCGCACTAAAATAATTAAATTATTTTATTTAATTAAAAAAGTCCAATGAAGTATACATATTATGTACAAACATACAAATTTTGTGAAAAAGAAAGGTCCAAATCAAGACAAAAATTAAAACAACCTCAATTATAGTTATCCGACTGCTAAGTAAGATACGAAATTCGAAACATCACTGTTTTTGGCACAACGTAACAGTAATCTTATTTAAAAAACTCTTTCACTCTCTGTGCATACATAAAATGATGAAAATAGTAAAATTACTATTAGAAACGACATTACTGAAAGATTAAACTTAATTTTCAATCATGGTGGAATATGTTAAATCTTCATCAGCAAAAAGTTTTTATAGTTTTATATGACATGAATTATCCTGTATTTACTTTGACTTCGTCAAAAATTATGATTATCCTTTTTTCCCTTACATTATTTAAAACAAAATTCTTCAAAGACGTAACAATCATTGAAAAACAATTATTGCTTACAACAATTATGTATTGCTTAAAGATAAGTTTTGAACTGCATATTTGATGGCTTGAGGTTGGAAAACTCACAGTCATTGTTTGAGCAAAAACAATTAAAACTATTGTAAATATGAAGATCAGTCACTTACTCGTGTTAGGACAGTTTATAAGACTATTTTTCACAAATATTTACATAGGTGACTAAGAAAATGAACAAGCCTATTCCTCTTTGATATGCCATTGTATGTAATTCATTACATAATAAGGCTTGGTTAGAAATTGTGTTTCTTATCATCTTTTTTGAAAATATTTACGTTAAAGTGATCTTCATATAAAAACATAATCAAAATTAGACTCATTAGAGATGTATTTTCAATGTCATATCGCACAATCTGAAGTCTTTTTTTTTCTGTTTGATCCTTTTGGAGAACATATAATTAATTTTGTGGGTGTTTTTATATTTGGAGGCGGCTTAAAGGATTACTCAGAATTCAGTCGGGTTTTCACGAGAGACAAAACTTCAGAGATGTTTTATTGCTGAATCAAGGTGAAAAAAGTTGATTAAAAAAGGTGAACTAGTTACGAGTAATTAAACGAGAAACTGTGTGTTTTGAGTTCTGGACGCGCGTTTTCACTACTTTAAACCATAATTAAAAATCTATTTTTCAATTTTTATCACAATTCTAATGGGGCTGAAATTAGTGGTGGGACCTTTTTATTAAGATTGTTATTTTTAAACAACTTTTTCCATCGCCTATGTTGCTGTGAGTTGATCTTGAAGTACAAGGCTCCAACTTTAATTATTTAGAATTTTCTACCTGATAATGTCATTTTCGACAAAATGTGGGTTAATCCCTTAGGCTGTGCCACTCTTCATTTGTTCTTTTGAACTTATGGTCTGGCAGAAAAACCATCGATTATCGGGATTTTCAATTTTTTTCTGAAGAAACTATTGTTAAAAAAAAAATTACGTCATATGTGCGACATATCATGACGCAAAAATATATACATTTTAAATTAAGTATCATTTCTGTTTTTTAAATTTATAAATAAATAAAACGAATTTTTTAATTCAAATGTATACTGCACTGGAACCTCGATTTATGTAATTCATGTGTCTGTATTCTAGGTTGTATATTTTTGTCGTTTTAATTTCATATTTTCAAATTTTTACAATTTCAATTAAAAAATGATTGAATTTCACGGTCGATATTTGTGAAGAGAAGTGTAATCGTCAACTTGAGAACGAATTTAAACTCTAAAATGATATAGGATTTTATTTAGTAGTAAAAAAAAAAAATAAATAATCGATGTTCGCATTTTTTGCAGCTGCTCAGACAAGGATAAGGACAGGCGATGCTCAAACCACGCATAAGATGGTTGGGGGTGTGACGCTCGTGGGTGGAAGTGGATCCGAGTTGACGAGATTGCCTGGAGGAGCAGAACTGAATATTCTTCCAGCAAATGGTGTGTTCCGTTCCCTCAAGGCCCATCACCCCCTCGCTATTCAAGGAGGTGATTGATAATATACGCTAGTCAACGTGTTCTAATCCATCGCCTTGCGCGTTGACAATGAAATTTCAGAAAATTTACAACTACTCTTCTACACTAAAACCTACAAGCATGAACCAGTTTTTATTATTATGAAGACAAGTCTATTAATTTTTAGTTAAACGTCCAGTAGACATTCATAAGCGACCGTCATAGATTACTTTATCATTTTTATCAACATTTTACAATGTTATTTTGTCTCTATTTTTTTTTGTGAATTTCTTTACGGCACCATATACCAAGGCCAGGTCGCACTGTTGCGATTTTGTAATGAATTGGTGCTAGACAAAAGCCCATATGCAGAGCGGCTTGTTCTTATGCCGTTAGCGGATCGCTTTGAATATGCGCAACATTTTTATTCGTACTTCTGTGTAAAATTCAACTTTTATGACATATTTCACAAGAAAGAATGTATTGTGTTTCTCTAAACGCTAGTCCTCAGTTTTAACTTTTTTTAATTTACACGAATTATAGGATTTTTTTTACGAAATTGAGGATACGTCGTTAGGAACAACTTTTTTGTCGCACCATATTTTCACAGCCTATTTAGAATCGGCGATTTAGAATATACTAAACAACGATTTATACCCTGAAAAATTGTAAATAATAATAATAGTATTATAAGTACTATACAAGAGTGTACGCAACCGCGTAATAAAATTTATTTATTTATGAACATTAGATTATTCAGTTATCCATGATTAGACATAAAATAGAGTGTTAAGTAGTTTAAACTAAAGATCAATTGAGGACTATCTTCAGATAAATACTTACAATTAAAGTTGAAATTCATCTTGAAGTGAAAGTAATGAGTTTAACAAAGTAAATTTTTTGGAATTAATTGTAAATGACTAACAAATTTGACGTCCCTAATAATTTGATCACAGGACTGACCCTGAGCCACGCGGGAGTCTCTCTTCAATCTGCCCCGGCGAAAGGGAATTCGACAGTGGTGCAAAACGCTCCGTCCACAGAAGGTATAGCTCACATCGTAGGCCAGCATACGCCTCTCTCAGTCTCAGGTTTAACACCAATTGTTACGCCGATGACCGTCGTCTCCCAAGGGAACCAACAAGTCACCGCTCATATTCTGGCACCCTCCAGCCTCGCGGGGAAGATGATAACAACGACGCCTATCCTTAAGCCTTTCGTCAAAGCTCAGTATCTCAATACCGCAACCCTCGTAAATTCGCCCCTTGTAGTCGTAAGCTCACCCTCAAACTCTTCTCCGCCGTCGACAACAGCTTCCTGTACTCAGCCTTCCTCGACGGCGCACTCAAGCGTCTGACGAAATTCAGGGAAACTGAATCCCATCTGAAATGAAGCCAAATCGCTTGAGAACATCGGCTGCAGATCCGTTCGAAGAGAGCGTCATCTCTTCATCTGCAATTTTCGCGATGAACGCGATTCTCGTCATTACTCATTTATTATCAAGAACTCTCTTTGGTGCGCGTACATTTTTCGAGGATCGGCTGTCATCCAAAGTAGTCGTTTGGTCTACTTTTCAGACTTGATTATTTATTTATAATCGAAACAGTCTGTCTGAAATATTTTAGTAATAATTTAGGAACATTCAGGAAAAGTTTGTACTTTTGAGTACCAAGTATTGTAGGGAATGGTACGTTAGTGCATTACGAATAATCGCAATTTTCGAGAATAATTACTGTCGTATCCTATGACTTACGTGCAAATAGTGAAAGACGTATATAAATAAAATTCATAAAGGCACTTATTTCTGATTTCTTTGTCAACATGTATGTTGCAATATGATATCCGTAGTAGATGTTACAAACCTAACCAGAAAGAAGTGCCTTTGATAATTTTATTTCAGATACGAAACATACGTCTTTTACCATTTACACGGCAGCATAGCCAAATTGGCTACATTTGGTAGCAGTGTCTCTATTGGCAATAATGTATAAAATTAATTTAACTCGGTAAATTGTCACCACTGTCCGAATTGCCATCATTATGTAGCCGATTTTTTCTACCGACGAAACACCGTAATTATTCCAAAAAATGCCTACAAAAGCGTAAAAATTTTTCATACATTCCGTCTGTTATGCATTGTGGGGCTAAAATATTTCAGATGTACGTTTCGAAGGTCGTCTGACAATTCATGCGCTTTAAATTTGTACGCGTATCCGGAGATGTTCAGAAAGATTGATGATGTTTGCTCGAAAACGTAAGAATCAGACACAAACCGAGCTGAAGACTAGATACAACGAGAAATTAGAGCGTAGGGTTTGATAATAATACTAGATTGCTCCAAAAATCGCGAATTGCAAAGCTCAGACTCAATTCTTTGAACTAACAAAAGTAGATTTAAAAAATTGTGCATTAAACTTTTTAAATAACCTTTTTTTGGACCGTCTAGATCAATCCTTTTTCAAACTCTAACAATAACACGTTTTAGTGTTAACAATTCAAAAGCATCGAATTATTTTTATTAATAGTTCTTTGAGAGATATAGAACTTATTAGACTTTTCCAAACTATTTCAGTTGATCAAAACAAGGAATTTCTTTTTCAGTGATCACAGATTTGCTTTTAGTTTTCCAAATTTACAAGTTCCAAGTTCACCAGAATGAAACAATTATTTCATCACTAGAAACTCTGAGAAGAAACAAATCTGTTGATTTTTTATGTAACCATTTGTTCTTTTTTTTTTTTTTGTTGATAAATTCGATGTGAACTTTTTTTTTGAACTGATTTTAAACTTCTGGATTTAATTCGAACGATTTTTTTTAACTAATACGTCAGCAATAATTTGTTTCTATTTTTCGTTTATTTTCCAGGGATCTCAGTATTAAGGAAAATATTGTTTAAATAAGCTCATGATAAAGCTCCCAAAAATCTAGTCTCCAGGTCACAGACATGAAAGCGAGCCTGTGTGGGTTTTTTTTGTTCCAAGACACTTCTTACGTAATCTTCCAAAAATCGATTATCTTGTCGCCTTCGATCGAGATTTCTTTTTAATTTCGTGTGAAAAATGCAAAAAAATTTGCCGATTGGAGATTTTCTAGGTATTTGAAGATTCTCTTTTGAAATGTTCGATTTACCGATTGCGACAAAAATGGAGAGAGAATAATAGTCGATTTATGTGATTTTTTTAGTGTATTACGAAAGCGATGATTGAAAGTGCGAGGCACGTTGAATACCCAAACTTTCAGAACGATTGCACTTGCTTGTATACACGGCTTTTGACTTAAGTCTATTTTAAAAATGTTCCACTTCCTCTCCTCTTTCAGTTTTTTCTTTTTTTTTTCATATCGTTTTACTTGTTCTGATCGCGAACATTTAAAACTAGCATATCATTGTTGCGAAAAGTGGATTAAATGTGTAGATTTAAAGAAATATGTCAACTCTATGAGTGGCGATAAAGTCTCTAAAAATTGTATGTTTGCCACCTTGTATGTCGTATTCGAATTGCAATCCAAAAGTCTGCGAGTGACGCCAGAAAATGTAGTAGAAATGTTCATGTTCTCATTGGCTGAATTTTCGCGAGAAGTACAAAAAAGAGGAGCATTGTGGGAAGAGCACTTTTCTTCAATGTCGGAAACCTCTTTAAAAATGAATTTAAAGCTACTGAGAGTCTAAACATTTTGAAATTCGTATTGTTCATATTTCATTTCAATCTCTTTTTGCATGTTTCAGCGCTCAAACTGTCGTTACATATAATGTGACAATTTGTAAATTTGTATACATGAAGTGATTTATTTAAAGATATAATAGATATAATTTAATAAAAAAGATAAATTTAATAAACGGTTACCAAAAGTATCTTGAAATTCAACTCCCAAGAAAAAACATTAATTTTGAACCAGTTTTTGTAAGGATCAGAAATTTGTTGCCATCACGAGATAATGAATGCTCTAGGGAGACATTGGTTAAAAACCAAAACGGAAAGGGCAACTTTATTGTGTGGAATAAGGAACATTTAAAATTTCTTGCTAGATTGCAGAATCTACATTTTTATGTGTATGCAGCATCGATTTCGTAATTTTTATGTTAGTACATATTGCAAGTATGCATCTCTATCTCTCATTTCTGTTAATTCAGTTTTTGTATTAAAATATAACGGTGTATTTTATTTCAATGATCGGTGCCTGTTCTCAAGAACCAAGACCACACCTATTGTCGGGTCATCATCATCTGGTGTGCAGAATAAATTATTGGCGGAAGTTGTGAATGATTTTTTCGATCTCGTAAATATGCGTCATAAAATCCAAGTTAAATTACATTTTTTTATTTTATTTTTTTTGTATTTATTTATTTTTTTTCTAAGTTAGGTGAATGTAACGCAACTGACTGCGTACTTTTATCTTCATTTTACGTGACCGATTTACCGGCGACACTTGAGACGAAACTCTTTGAGTTCGATACAAAGGTATCGATTGGATTAGAGTGATTAGACGATAAGTAGTGGGTAGGCTGGATCGGTTGTATGCATTCGATCAACCAATTCTTAAAAAAATCCGAACTTTCAAAATCCTTCTACTCGCACATTTCGTTTTGCATGATATATATAAAATGTAAAAATTATGAAATTCGACAAAGACGTTGAAAAGGCATCTCTCAATATTGTTCTTAAGTTTATGGCTGTGATTGTAATTTTGAGCGAATTCAAAATTTTTTTAGACTGAGTTTATGCAGGAAATTGTTTAGACGGACAAAAATGGGGATTTTTTTATAGGCGAGAGTTTGGAATTTATTTTTTAAGAATTGTTTGAATACAATCGTAATTGCTCTTGATGAGCAGGAAAAATCTTAAAACATAAAATTACACACATTGTAAATACGCGCGCAGAAAAGGGCAGGAACGGATTGGGGCGGGGTAAAAAAATAAAGAGAAGAAAAGGGAGTGTATGTGATATAAGTAATTAAAAATTAATTAACATCATAGTGACGTAGTGACATCTACTAACATCGTCAAGAACTGCAAACCTAAAATTGTATATAGTATATGAGAAAATATAATTATATTAAATATGAAAGAAAAACAAAATAATAACGATAAAAACGGCGAGGAACTTTTTACCGCGCTTGTTCAGAGTCGTACAAATCGTGCGCAGAGTTTGTAGAATGGATCGAATGTTTCTGAATAAATGTTATTGAGCGTCTAAACGTTTTTTTTTTAAATTAAAAGCCCTTCCTAATTTTTTTTTCTTTCATTAGAATATATTTGAGGAGAAATAAAAGGCATACACGTGATCAGGAATTAGAATGCTCTTTTAAAAATACATTACATATTTTCAGTAGAGAATTAATGTTTCATTTTTCTAGCACGCAGATTCCAAAATATACATTGTTTTTTATTTTCATTGTATATAAAAGACTAGACTTACATTTCTTTTAGACATTTCAGCGAGTCGCAAGTTGCTACCTACATAGGACATTACAATTAAGAATTTTGGTTTAAAACGTACAATCGTGATGAAATTCAAATACGAAGAATTCATAGAAAATTGTTCTAAATTAGCTTAAGTTTGATTAACGTCAAATTCTTTTCCTATTTTTATTTTTATAATGATAAATTAAATTCTCTGCAATTACGACATAAACAAGACAATTTGGAACACTCAGTGGTATATTTAATGGGCGAACAAAATTGGTCTGAAAATTGCAGATTAGTTTAATGAAAAATAAATCTGGAATTAAAAAGCATCAAACACTCGAAACAAATAGAAATACCTTTTCAAGTTGCATTGGCACATTCAAAATGGCAAGTGAAAATTAAAAATTGATTATTTACAAGAGTATAAAACAGTGAGTGATTTTAAAACTCGAGTCAGAGGCGGACTGGGAGAACTAACCGGCCCGGTAAAAGTCTTTTTGACCGGTTAACAAAATTTGTAAAAAAAAAAATTGTAAAATGACCGAGGAATTTAGTCCCACACCAGTCCGCCAATGCGCAGAGTTTAACACAAGATTATATAAATTTAAATTACACTTATGATAAATTATAAGGGATGAAAAGTGTATGTATAAAATTCAATTTTGAAGAATTAAATTCAATACACTTTACAATTCCTCATAAACAATCATTTTTAGTTCTTGACAGAGAATCGATTGTAAAAATACTAACAATTACTAATGTAGAATCCGACACGCAACACAACTATTAATAAAATCATCATTTTCGGTATTGTTTATAAATTCGAAAAGTTTACAAGGTAAGTTGCTATAACTGTATAGTGTATACAACACATTGGAATGAGAGAATATATAGTATAGAAATATATTGTACAAGATAAACTAAAAAGACTGTTTGTCAAATTTCGTATAAAAATGGAATTAAAACAATTTTTCGTCACCTAATTAAGTAGAACACAATGATCGAATTAGTCAATCACAATACGCTTGCGAAATTCATTTTACTTATAATTCTTTAATATAATGTAGGCAGATTATTGAATTTAACTTAGTTATTTTCTTCAAATATCAATAATTTTATATTACATTTTCGAAAAATATTTACTCGAAAATGAATTTAAGCCGAAATTTTGATTCATCTTCACATCTCCCATTTTGATTCAAAAAAAAAGAAGAGAATGTTGATCAAATTATGGGAATAATTTGATAATTTTTGTAAAATCTGATTTGAATTTTTTTTTTTGAATGACAGGATATTTTTTATCAAAGGCAAGATGTGAATTTGAGTTTGCGGACTTATTGAACACACTGATGCCAATTTTATGGCCCTTATTACTTAATGTATCTCAAGGTTAATTTATTGCCATGTACTAATAACGTAAGCAAACTTACGTAGTAAGCAAACTTGAAAATTCAACTGCGTATTATGGATTTATGAAACACAACTTAATTAGAAATTATATTAAATTAAAAATAATAGATTTCATTTCTTATTTTACATAATATATTTATATGCTATCGAAAATAATAAAAAGAAAATATAACATACCCATTATTATTTTCGATACATATTTGACACGGAATTTTCTATCAATGCTCATCATAATTATATGATTTTTGGTAATCGTCAATAGAAAAGCATCTTAGCGTAATAAAATGAAACTCTCGTCCTCAACTAAAATAGTACCAAACAAAATCAGATCACGACATGTGCGAAATTTTATTTTGTAATTGAAACAAGTTTAACTGCCTCTATATGTTATCTTTATGGTGAATGGTAACTTTTAATTTCTGAATACTTATTTCTTAAAATGTTGAGTCAAACTTGTTTCACTTAATTAGAATGAGATTGAACAAATTTAAAATGACTTTCGGCAAGGCTTCGTGAAATTTTCCTAACATATTTAAGATAAAGGCAAGAATGTCTAAACTGACAGTAACTTCAGAAATAAAATAAAATTTAAATATTTTAGTCAGTTCAGAAGAGAAAAGATGTTACATTTTCGGTGCTGGTATCGAATTTCTAATTGTAATATTTTGTTATTACCAGCTGCCGGTTGCCGAATGTCATTTCATTGTCAGAAGAGGGAAGCTTTAGCTAGAGTGAACAAGGTGGTGATGAATCTCAGCGTCGAAATATAGAAGTCACTGGCAGTAGACTTTCATTTTAGGATGTCCAAGAAATTACTTAGCGCCAGGAATTCTTGACAGAACCTGAGAATAAAACATCGGGTTAGTATTTTTTAATTTTAGTTTAGTAAAAGTTGCATGGAATGATCTGATATTGGAATATCAGGGTGCACAGTCTTCCCCTTTTTACATTCTCATTCATGAGAGTAATGTATTCGTCCAAATTTTCGATATCTGGTTTTTAACGGATCTTTACGTTTCGGCACTCACAGATTCCGAAAATCATAAAATTTTGTCAGTGTCTGTCTGTCTGTCTGTATGTATGGTTACCTGAATTTTGTGGACACGCTAACTTTTGAAGGATTTGTCGAATCGAGTCAGCCTTTGACAAACTTTTTAAGGG
>CAKNWW010346475.1:0-12480 GCA_932074435.1 Andricus kollari
CAGTAGTTCCGAAAATACCATTTCATCAGATGAAAATGAAAAGAGCAGTACCGATACGATCTACCCAGATCATGGAATCGGATTATTTTCAGGGATTGCCATAGGCTCAAGTGAGTATTTGATTTACTGTATAAAATTATTAAACCACTGCTTACAAACTAAACTTGAAAATTTAATATATTTAATTATATATATATAATTTCCAATAGTTACAAGCAGGGACATTTGGATCCAAGAACAAATTTTGCAATCCATGAAACGAGCGTATGAAAATCAAAATAAAATGAACGCTCTGACTAAGAAAATAACTTCCGTAATAATTTCTACATACACTTGCAATGCAAATATTATGAATATTCAACATTTGTGTTTTTGTAGATACCGGACTGTCATTTTAAACCAGGAGAGCAAATGGTAAGTTCTTAATTTTAGGAAAGCTATATTTATTTCCATTTTTCTGATGTTGTTGTATATTACACTTGCTCATAGGAGGAAATATCACCAAACTGCGGCTTTTATATTTCTAAAAACAAAAATCAAAAGTCATGGCAAAAAATTAACATAATTTTGATTAACGATTCTATAAAAGTTGACTATACGACATTCAAACGAAAAAATTAAATAGGACAATGGCGCCAATTTTTTTATGTGAAAATTCTTTCAACTTCCACTATTTTGTTATACAGATTTCATTCTTATTCTATAATTTTTATTAAGAATACAACATAGTTGAAGAATGAAAATAATTAATAATTTTATATTTATATAGATTCCGAAGGCGAAAAGCCAACGCTAGTTCAAGTGGAATCAGAAAACAAGCAAAACGAGCATGAAAATCTAACTAATGTTGTTCTATAATTATCATATGTGTACTTCGATATTTGTATGTTACTATGTTTCACTTTATTGTAGAACCAAATTGGCTTTTAAAAACACACTCTTACTGTTTTATTGTATTTTAATATTTTGTGATATTAATGATTACTCAGTTTAAGTTATAAAACTTCTTTGTATTTTGAAAAATTCGAATAAAAAAATTATAATGCAAAAAGGATTAATAACTCATCAGCGAAAGAAATATAAAAGTGCACGAAAAGAATATTAATTGACGAAAGATTAACAAAAGTTGAGTGAAACGAGGATACTGTGCCATTTTGTACATATTTCATAAAATGTTGCATCTTCATTTAACAACAAATAGCAATTTTCATTTTAAGTTGCATAAAAATTTATAATTTTAGTTAGGGGTTCATTTTGTTTTGTTGGTTAAAAATTTTACTTTTTTGTTGGAAATTTAACTGATTGGTTGTAACATAACTTTTTGGTTAAATATTCATTTTCTCGAGTTGAAAGTTCAACGGTTTTATAGAAAAATCGTCTTTCTGTCTTGAAAATGTCAGAACTTCGTTTAAAATTGAACTTTTTAGTAAAAAATTAAACTGTTTTGTGGAAAATTCTTTTTTTTTTATTGAAAATTAATTTTCCTCAATAAAAAATACACAACATCATTCTTGGTAAAAAATTGATCCTTTCTAGCTTAAAAATTCAACTATTTAGTTCAAAATTATTAGAAGCGAAACAAAGTAGACTAAAAATTAATCAAATAAACTTTGAACAAACATTCCATCCATTGTTCAAAATATTTAGCTGAAGATTTATGTAATTTGTTGAAAATTTCTATTTTTTGCTAGAAAATTAAACTGTTTGGCTACAAATTTATGTAATATGTATTTAGATTATAATTCGTATTTTTTGGTAGAAAATCAATTTTTTTTTATTAAAAATGCAATGCATGGTTAAAAATTAATCTGTTTTAGTTGAGGATTGAAGTATTTTGTTGAAAATTCTTCTTTTTTGGTTAAATTCAACTGTTTTTTATTTGAAATTAAAACCTTTTGTGGTATAAGTATAAACTATTAAATATTTTTTGAAAATTAGTATTTCCACTTTCCAGGTTGAAAATGCAACTGTTTTGTTGAGAATTCGTCTCTTTGGCTTGAAAATTCCACTACTACCTTGAAAGTTGAACTACTTTGTTCAAAACTAATGTTTTTGTTGGCAGATTCATCATTATAGTTCAAAATTCATTTATTTATTTGAAAACTGTACTATTTTATTAAAAATTCTCCTTTTTTGTTATAAAATCGATGGTTTTAACTGCAAATTTAACTACTACATCTTTTGCTAAAAATTCATCTTTTTTAGTAGAAAATTCAACTATTTGGTTCACAATTCATGTGTTTTGTCGAAAATTCGTGTTTTTAGTAGAAAGTTAATCTTCTTGGTTTAAAATTTATCTATTTGGTAGAAAATCTATGTAATTTGTTAAAAAATTGTATTCTTTTGTAGAAAATTAATCTGTTTTAGTTTAGGATTCAAATAGTCTATCAGAGATGCATCTTTTTTGGTTGTATTTAACTGTTTTAAATTTAAAATCAAAATATTTTCTGTCTTCAATATCAACTTTCACATTTTTTGGCGAAGATTAAAAAATTTGGCGCATTTGAAACACTATACGACAGTCCTTTCATCACTGCGGATTGAAAACATTTAATTTTTTTGGTTATTACTTTGAAAAATGTTACGTTGTCCATATCTTGGCTAATTGTGAAGATATTCCAAAAAAATTTATGGCGCATATAAACGCATTTGAAACCCTATACAACAGTCCTCTTGCCACTGCGCATAGAAAACTTATAATTTTTTTGATCATCACTGTTGTGATCTCCAAATCTTGGTCAATTTGCAACATAATCGGAAAATTTTTATGGCGCATATGAGCGCATTTGAAACCGCTATACGGCAGTCCATTCATCACTGCGGATTAAAAAATTTTCATTTTTTTCGTTGTCACTTTGAAAAATGTCATGACCTCCATATATTGGGTAATTTTAAAGATATTCCAAAAATTTTTGTGGCGCATATGAGCGCATTTGAAACCTCATACGACACTGCCTTCGCCACTGCGGATTGATTATTTGAATTTTTTTGATCATCACTCTGCAAAATGTTGTGACCTCCATATCTTGGGCTATTTTCAAGATATTCCGAAAATGTTATGGTGCATGTGAGCGCATTTGAAGCCCTATACGACAGTCCATTTATCACTGCAGATTAAAATTTTTTTATTTTTTTGGTTATCACTTTGAAAAATGTCATGACCTCCATATATTGTGTAATTTTAAAGATATTCTAAAAAATTTATGGCGCATATGAGCGCAATTGAAGCCTCATACGACAGTCCCTTTGAAACTGCGGATTGATATCTTTTAATTTTTTTGATCATCACTCTGCAAAATGTTGTGACCTCCATATCTTGGGCAATTTTCAAGATATTCCGAAAATTTTATGGTGCATGTGAGCGCATTTGAAGTCCTATACGACAGTCCTTTCATCACCGCGGATTAAAAACTTTTTATTTTTTTGGTTATCACTTTGAAAAATGTTACGACCTCCATATCTTGGGTAATCTTGAAGATATTCAGAAAATTTTTATGGCGCATATGAGCGTATTTGAAAGCTCATACGACAGTCCCTTTGCCACTGCGGATTGATAACTTTTAATTTTGTTGATCATCACTCTGCAAAATGTTGTGATGTAAAATGATTGAGTTGAAAAACAATGAGAGGTATTAAATTATCGTTGAATGTTGAAATTGACAAAACACGGGCGCGCTACTCAAGCATTAGAAGCTAACTGAACCCTGTTGGAGGGATCGGGCCCACCCTGGAAAGTGGGGGTGCGAATGACGTCGACTGACTAACGGGACCCGTAGAAAAGTGCACGCAGACACTCGTCGTTCTCCGTTCAAGAGTAAAGAAATATTTCAAGTTGAGTGAAGCTCAAATATCCTCCCCTCTTTCAAAGACTCGAATCCAGGCTTTCGAAATAATGGAATGATCTATAATCTAAATTAAAAAATTACAAACTTTGGTTAACTAGTTCCACTTCGTAATTTAGTTCACTAATTGCACATGACACTAATTATTCACAGCTTAATTGTCCTTAATAAGCTCATTCCTTTTGGGGATTAAGCACAATTGTGTGATTGCACGTGTTTTTTCTCCCTTTTCTGTTGTAATGGTGGCCTTCCTGGCCACTCCGTCCTTTCCTGGATGAAGGTCAGACACCTTGCCTAACACCCACTGTAGCGGAGGGAGTTGATTGTCCTTCAAAAGGACAACGTCATCGATTTCCAGGTTTGCTGCTGAGCCACGTCGCAATCTCGTGCGTTCCTGGAGACTGCTGAGGTACTCAACAGACCACCGCTTCCAGAAATTTTGCTTCATTTTTTGCAACCTGTCCCAGATGATGAGTTTATTATATGGAATGCTCGTTAGATCGGTCTCAGGCAGTGCTACCAATGGTTTTCCGATGCGAAAATATCCTGGTGTTAGTGGTAGAGGATCTGCAGGGTCATCTGACAAATATATAATGGGTCTGGAATTAAGATAGGCTTCTATCTGAGTGAGCACGGTGTAGTACTCTTCGAATGTTAAAAACGATTCTCCCAGAATCCTCTTGAGATGATTTTTCACCGAACGTATACCTGCCTCCCAGAGGCCGCCAAAGTGTGGTGACCTTGGAGGAATGAAGTGCCACTTGATTCCTTCGCTGCGGAGAGCATCCTTCAGTTAAGCTGATTGAAGTGTCTGAATGAGTTCTTGTAGTTGTTAGGCAGCTCCGACGAAGTTAGTACCATGGCCAGAGTATAAATTAACTACTCTGCCACGGCGTCAGATGAAACTTCTCAGAGCGCTGAGAAAGGCTGCTGTAATCAGATCGGTTACGAGCTTTATGTGAATGACCTTTGTGCTGAAACAAACAAAGAAAGCTATGTAACCCTTCAATCGGGTTGACTCCGTCTAGTTCCTGCCTTGATGTAAATTGGCCCGGCGTAATTGACTCCTGTGTTGCAAAAAGGTCGACATTCCTTTGTCCTGTCAGCTGGTAGATGACCCATCTGAGGAGTGATTGAGATAGGTTTGACTCGAGCGCATTCCATGTAGTGGCGGATGACGTTCTTGATTGCATAGCGCCCTCTAACAACCCAGAATCTCAACCGAAGATTCGCCAAGACTGATTGTGGTCCAGAGTGGAGTAATCACTCACGTTCTGCGATGATAATTAACATGGTTAATTTGTGATTTGGAGCTAGAATCAGAGGGTGCCTTTGATCCTCTAGTCGATCTGAATTGCCGAGGCGACCCTTAACACGAGCAGTCCTTCAGGATCGATGAACGGATTAAGAGGTAGCAGTTGATTCTTGCAATTGAGAGAACGTCCTTTCTTCAAGAAAGCTAACTCTGCCGCGAACTCCTCACATTGGCTGATGCCAACAAAGATCCGTAAAGCAAGCTGCATCTCGTCCGTGGTGATGGTCTCGTTGCGCATCTTTGTAGTTTCTCCCGCGATAGTTTGGTAGAACATGAAAAAAAACTAGTTTCTCGCAAAAAATCGTTGAGATTGGAAAAACGATCAATCATGTGCCATTTTGGTACACTGAGATGACACAGGCTGCCTATCTTCGTCCTGGTACCTCGTTCGGTGTCTGTCATTCGTTAGGCCAGCAGTTTGAATTAAGTTTGAGCCATGAGGGTCCAGTCCACCATAGCTAATTCTCAACGAGTTCCGCTGGGGAAACACCTCGTGTCTCCATTGACTGACATCTGTCAGTTGCTGAATTTGGCTGACTCGGTTGCAAATGAATGTAATCCAGCGTCTTGGTTCGCGAGCTAAATATGCTAGAACAAGTTCGGAATCTGTCCAGAAACACGATGGCATAATGACCTTCAGTGAATTTGTAACCTTCTGGAAAAGTTCTGCTAGCAACACTGCCGCGCAGAGCTCAAGGCTGGGAAGAGTCCTTTGCTTCAAGGGTGCTACTCGCAACTTTGCACACAGCAGCCTGACCGAGCTCTCTCCTGATTTATTGGTAGCTTGGATGTAGATGCAAGCACCGTACGCCTTTTCTGATGCATCGGAGTAGCCATGAAGTTGAAGGTCCGTGTAATCGCCATTGGTGACTCGCCTGGGTATCTTGATGTTGTTGAGATCAATCAAGGTTTCTCGATTACGTTCTCACTGAGTGTACATGTGGATTGGAACTGCTTCATCCCAGTCAAGCTTTAGCTACCAAAGTTCCTGCATTACAATTTTGGCTGAGATAACGGCTGGTGCGAGCAAACCTAGAGGATCGAAGATTTGAGCTGTTTCTGAAAGAATAGATCTTTTTGAAATTCTTCTTGATTTGACATTGATGTTTATATTGTACTGCAATGTGTCAGCTGGCGGGTTCCATCTGATTCCCAGTGTTTTTGATTCTTCTGGTCTTCCAAAGTCAACAATCTCTGTTTTGGTTGAAGAATCTGGATGTTGATTTGAGATCACTTCCTCACTGTTGGAACACCACTTTCGAAGATTGAATCCAACATTCTCTAATGCTGAAGAGACTTAAGCGCGCAGTTTCAGCGCTTCTTCGATGGAGTCTGCACCAGTGATCATGTCCACGTAGAAATCATCGGCTATCACTTGTCCTGCTAATGGGTTCCCATCTTTGATGTTCTCAGAAACCTCTTTTCAGCACCTGGTTGCTAAAAAGGGAGCTGCTGCTGTACCGTATGTAATTGTATTGAGCTGAAAGGTCGTGGTTCGTTCTTCAGAATCTTCTCGCCAGAGAACGCACTGCAGGTTGCGATGGTCAGGATGAATCCACACCTGTCAGTACATCATCCGACTTGCCTGACGTACTTTCTGCTGATCCATCGAAGATGACTCGCAACTTAGTTGTTGTGCTGTCTGACCTTAACCCAGTTAGCCCTGACATCCTTCTGGAAGGATAAGGGACTTTGTTCTACCTTTCAATTTTACGCTCCTGTTCTGAAGTGCCGGTGCGGTCTAGTTTATACCAGAACTTTTGTTTACATCCTAAAGGGAACGTCCAAGCCGATTCTTTATTCATTCTTCCCTCGACGAGTGTACAGTGCGTTTGGTTTGTTCAAGTTCGTTAATCATGAGCGAGTGCACCAAATTCATCGTTGATGGGTGAGTAACAATTAATTTTTTTTTAACTTTATCATTACTATCCTGTTATTTCAGCTCTAAACTGAAGGTTCAGAATGATTTAAATCAAATTTTGCTATTTTCATAATCGCCACTGTCCTTTTCCTGGGAGTCCTCCTGGAAGGACGTCAGTGGTATCCGCGATCAAAATCATGCTATATATCTACTCTACCCCTTGTTTGTATTGCAGGAAGCAGGTTCCCTTACACCAGATTTTAGATTTTTTGGAGGGAAATGATGATGCCATAGAACAAAAAGGAGTTGATATTACTCTTCTGCCCCCAACTAATGCCACACAAGACCTCACTGATGAAGATTCCGGCGATGAGGAGAGCCCAATCGTTGGTAATTTACCGCGGAGTCAACTTCTTGCTCCAGCTTTTTTAAATAATATTCCTTCCGTGGATGATGACGAGAGTGACAATGAAACAACGTGTGATCCTCGACCGTCATCGTATAAAGAAAACACTTCTAAGAAGAGAAAGAGAGGAAAACAAGTCCAGACCAAGAAACGGCCCAAGAAATCATACAAGTGGGCTAAAAATCAATCTCTTCTGGCTGACTTGAGAGAATGGTCACCAATGGATGGTCCTCGTCAAAGTCTGTCGCCCATCGAGTATCTCGAAATGTTCTTTGATCACGAAGTTTTCAATTTGTTCGTTACCCGTACGAATGAGTATGCATAGCAAAAAAAAGTTTAGGTGACATCTCTGTAGACGAAATGAAATGCTTTGTTGCTGTCTTGCTAGTGAGTGGTTTCAACATAGTTCCTTGTAAGTGTATGTATTGGGAACAATCCGAAGATACCCACAACCCTCTGATTGTTAATCCAATATGTAATGAATACACGTGTGCCAAAACGACAACCTGGATAGCAATGACCGTTTTTCTAAAGTTAGGCCCCTCTTGAATTTGATAAATGATAGATGTCGTGCTTTCACTCCCCACACTCAATACCATTCTGTAGACGAGAGTATGGTCCCATATTTTGGACACCATGGAGCCAAACAATTTATAAGGGGAAATCCGATTAGATACGGTTACAAGTTTTGGTGTGGTGGACCATCGTCAGGATATTTATCTTGGCTGGAACCATACCAAGGAGCAGGCACATTGCCGGAAAGGTACAAATCAAATGGATTAGGGTATGGCGTAGTCATGACATATGCAGATACACTGGAGGGAGATTTTCCGTACAGAATTTACTTCGACAACTTCTTCACAACCTGCGATTTACTTACAACGCTACGCGAGGAGCGGAAAATTGGAGGTACCGGTACCATTCGGGCAAATCGACTTGATAAAGCTTGTCCTCTTCACAACACTGATAGTTTGAAAAAGGCCGCTAGAGGAAAATACTTGTTCTGCAGTGATTCAAAAAACAACATAATGACTAATTCATTAATAGAATCTTATGAATATAAGAGATTTTGCTTGCATATGCGACTGACGTCCTTCTGGAAGGATAACCATTTATGACGTCATCGATATAGAAAAAAAATTCTTTTTGCCAAATTCGTCTTTGGATAACCTCTAACACAAAGAATATACACTAAAAACAAACAGAAAATAGTTGTAAAAATCCAAGGTTATCTGGGTTAAAACTGCATGATGAGGAAGATAATATCTTATTTGATGACCTTGTACGGATTCACCATTTACTGCTGTCATGTGACCCAATTCTTGATATTCCTTCATGAATGCGGAATATAACTCTTTCAGCTGTGGTTCTCGTTTGAAGCGTCTCTCAATAGATTGAAATCTTTTTTGGGCCATGTGAAATGAATCGCTCAAAGATTCTGGCTGGTATCGAAGTGGTAATCTCACGATCAACTTGCCATCGTTGTCTCTGCTAACATCCTTCTTGAATAGCTCTTCACACCGAGCTTCCTCTGATGATAAGATACGTTGATGATTGAGAGATTCTTCAATGTGCCAGAATTTCTCAATCTGAGTATTCAATCTGCTGAGGCTGAGATTGCACATTGCGCGACGATCACCTGAAGCGTTGGAAAGATCACCTGCTATAATCCAGCCTATTTGCGTTTTCTGCAACACGGGAAGTCCTCGATCTAATTTTATTTGCCCCACGCAAATCAGGTCCCAGAAGAGGCCGATTCCGATGAGGATGTCAACCTCACCACCTGCGTGATATTCTGGATCCGCTAATTTAAGGTGAGGTGGTATCTCCCAAGGTCGATCTGCTTTTGTAAGGACTGGTAGGTTTCTTGTAACCTCGTCCATGACCAAGAAATTCAGGGTTGCGGAAAATCCGTTCAATCTGGAATAAATGGTTGCTTTTGTGTAATAGGTGCTCTGATTGAATTTGCCGCCTATTCCGCCGATCTCGATGTCTTGCTCGTAAATTCTCAATTGCAGATCTTGACTCAAACTTGTTGCAATGAAGTTTGAGGCGAACCGCTGTCCAGCAATGCTCGATACGTGTGCAATCTGCCGCGTTGATCCATGACGTTGATTATGGCTGATCCCAAAAGCGCTTCGTAGCCTGACTGTGATGCCAGCGCTGTGACGAAAGCTGCATTTGCCACTGATTTGATCGTCCCTAGAGGTGTGGTGAGTTCTGAACCAATAATGAGAGGATCAGCACTAGTTCGGTCCTGCATTTTTTTAACCGGATAAAGAGCTGCCATTACTGAACAAAGAAAACAATACGAATCTTTATTTTTCATATTGATCACAGCTTATTTTCTTTGTATAAAATCAGGTAATTCAATGAAAGTTGAAAACCTAACCTGAAAGGGGGCGCATCTATTAATATTAACCCTAAATTTTACGATTTCTATTAATCTTCAACCCGAATCTGTTGTTTTTAGCTTTTAAATTTTAACTTGAACCTGTTTTCTGACGAACTGTCCACCAATATTAATGTTGTCCGAAAATCCCAGTGAATTCAAAACAAGTTTTGATATTACCCAAACTATTTCATGTGTTTTTAATTCGTGGAATAAACATGCGTTTCCAGTTATCCAAAAATATATTTAAAACTTCAGGAATTTAATTTGATATTACCCCAGTTCTTATCCGCGTTTGGAAAGCCCTTTCCATATCATGCCAAATTATTCTCTCTCTTAGTTTCATGATTTGTAGAACTTTTTTATATTTTTTGAAATCCTTTTTCAAATTAAACTGAAATCAGCAGACACTTATAAAAATACTTCTCAGATTTTAAGGTTGCTACTGCAATTTTTTTATCAGTTTCGCAAATCACGCTTCACCGGTGCTAATTGTGCACTAGTAAAATAAAGAGAGCGCTCCCATATACGTATAGCCTCAATATTGACGAAATATGAAACTTCCTGTCGCCAGATATCAAAGGAGTACCTCTAAGGAATGCAATAAAGATCTAATTTCATCTCTAACGCATGGTGTCGGCGCGCATCAAAGGGAGCCATGAGTCATTGAGATGGTTTTCTAGACTCAAACACGAATCACATAATAAATATCGAGTCAGTATTTCACCAGGCTCGGTCAACTCCCGTGTAGAGAATTGGCGAAATTCAGCGCCATCTGCGATGAGCCACAGAACTACGGGCGCGTGCATGTGTTGGTCTTCATATATGTATATGCGCTTCCTTAAATGTGTTGAATACTAAAATAATTTAACAAAAAAGAAGAATAAAGACAAAATGAAGCAAATAAGAAACGAAAAATAGGAAATTAAAAATAATTATCATTCTATTTCCCATTTTACGTTTCTCATTCACTTTTACCTTTATTTGAAGGATTGCAGTACAGAACTGCATAACCAAGAAAATCGGAGTTTTTCAGGAGACTGAAATAATATTCTGTAAAATTGAAAGCACCATTTAGAGATAAAACAAAATTCACTTCTGAGCTAAAGTTTTTCTGAATTAAGACCAAACTAGATCATAGCGCGCGTTCCGCGCGCGTGGTATCATGCTTTTTTTAGGTGCTAATTTTTTAATGCTATACCTATTGCAGGAGCTTTTGTGTTAATATTTATGATTTGATATACTTTTTTCAATTTACATAAAAAAACATTGTTTATACATTCAAACATTTTGCTATATGTAAAACATCGCACGAAATTTTTCGTGCAATACCCCATATTTATATTTTACGAATGTGACAATAGTCCAATATATATATTTAATGTAATTAACGTACATAACGTAAATAACGTTAACTGTATATTGATACAGGCATATCAAATCATGTATAAAAATTTTTAGTAACATTTTATTTATCTTTTTGGTGAATTTTAATACGTTTGGTACGGCTAAGTAAAATATAGTCATAATATTGAATATAGTCATGGTATTAACTTCTGAATTATTATATCATCGGTATGTATACATCATAATATTCACATTTCTTAATTTTGGAATAATTCTGTGTAGACAAAATTTTTCAATTTCTTATTTTCACGTCCTGACATATATACTTTCACAGCATTCCATGAACGGACCCGTCCCAGTGGGCAAAAAAATTAAGGATGTCCTAGAGACGTCTTCGGGACGTCCCTAAGACGTCTTTTGGTACATGTCTTTTGGACATCCTAGGGATGCTCTTAAGACGTCTAATGTCAGTCCGAAAGATGTCCCGAGAACGTCCTATGTCTTTAAGACATCTTTAGGGCATCTTTAGGACATTAGACGTCTCAGAGACGTTGTTTGGACTGACATTGGACGTCCTAGGAACGTCCCAAGGACGTGCTTGGGATGTTCATGGTTTTGTGCCCACTGGGGTGATAAGGCTACATAAAGTTGTCCATGATTGAAAACGTCCTTACGTAAATCTAACCCAATTCTTTCGAAGGTTTGTCCTTGAGACTTATTTATTGTCATAGCAAATGCAAGTCTCACCGGAAATTGTCGTCTATTGAGTGAAAAGGGAAAAATATTGTCACATGTTATAGGAATGCGGGTTATAAATACAATACTTCCAGATTCATCACCTGTTAATATATCAATTTAAGTAAGTAGTCACTCATGTCACACACCAAAAGACGAGTTCCGTTGCATAAACCCTCACTTATATTCAAATTTCTTATGAGCATCAGCGCACAATTTGTTCGTATATGCAATTCGTGAGATGGTAAAGATGGAGGCGTCAAACTGTTCAGATCCTCTGGTGAAAGAGCTTCTCCCATATCACCATTATCATCGTCGAGATCTACACTGTCGATGCTTGTATAAATCTTTTCTGAAGAGATATCTAAGAGCTGCACAACACGATTATTTATTTCTGTGACATCAACATTTCGTGCAGATAAAATTGCACGTTCTGCAATTTTCGAGACATTTTTTTGTTCAATCAAATTTCCATAAGTCTGTACAACAATATCATCATCGTCTGGAGCCATACAACATTCTGGTAACTGAACTAATTCGTCACGATCATTCAGAGTTCCGTTTCCTATATCCAGAAAAAAC